>NQVE01000025.1:422500-475000 GCA_003260385.1 Cuscuta australis | reverse complement strand
TATTTCCTCTGATGTGTTGTTGATTCTGCAAATCCTTTTCCTGATGGGGGAATCTACAAGTTTCTCAACGGAGTTCTGAGTACTGTATTTTGCTCTCATGAATTGAGCCCAATTGTTGTTGTTGAATCTAGAAGTCCACCAAAGTTTAATAGAGTAGGCATCCTGTAGCTCTTCTAGATCCCTGATTCCCAACCCTCCTTCTTCCTTAGGTGAGCAAATAGTCTCCCAATTTGTCCAATGGTATTTTGCTTTATTGTTGCTTTGTCTCTAGAAGAATTTAGCCATCATTTGTTGGAGCTTGTTTATGACAGATTTGGGTAAGGAATGGGCTACCATGTAGTGGAGAGGAATGGTGGATAAGACATGTTTAATTAGAAATAATGTCCCCATCTGATTAAGAGTCTTGTTGTACCATTTTTCTATGGAATTGCTAAAATGAGAGATTAGCTCACCACAGTCTCTTTTCCTCAACACCCCTTTACAGATTGGGATTCCCAGATATTTGAAAGGGAGGGTATCTTTCTTCATTTCTTGTATATTTTCCATCTGAAGGATAGCAGCTGAGCTATTTCCCCTTCCACAGTAGAATCTTCTCTTATTATAGTTTATCTCCTCTCCTGATGCTTCTTGGTATTTATTTAGAATCCTCTTAACTTTGATCAGATTATTGCTTTGGCCATTGCAAAAGATGATAACATCATCTGCATATGCCAAATGGCTAATCAGCTTGCCTCTACCAGTATTGAAATTCTTAATATAACCAGTGGACATATAGAAGTTCAGAGCCCTAGAAAGTCCTTCACTTGCCATTAATAAGTTCAGAGAGAGGCCCCCCCCCCTGTTTTACCCCTCTTTTCATCTCGAAAAATCCTGTGGGACTGCCATTAATAAGGATGGACAAATGGGTAGAATTAAGATTAGCCATAAGAAGGTGCTGTGCTTGATTAGAGAAGCCCATTCTGCCAAGAACCCCTTGTATGTATTGCCACTCCAGTTTATCAAATGCCTTTGCAATGTCAATCTTAAGAATGATATTACCACCTCTAACCTTGGTATCCAGCTTGTGAACCATTTCCTCCACCAAAAGTATTTGTTCCTCCACTCCCATACCTTTTTAAAACCCAGTCTGTTCAGGAGAGATAATTTTGGGAAGCAAACTATGAATTCTGTTATCAAGAATTTTAGTGTTAATCTTGCTCATGAATGTGGATAAGGAGATTGGCCTGTAGTCATTGAAGGTCTTGGGCTTATCTGTTTTAGGTATAAGGCTTATGAAGGTACTACCATAACATTTAGGCACTGGAATTCCAAAAAAACTCCTGCGTAGCACTGATGACATCCTTCTTAATTATATTCCAGCAAGATCTGAAAAAACATCCATTAAATCCATCTGGTCCAGGGGCACTCCCATGGTTGAGGGACCAAACAGCCTCTCTAATTTCCTCTTCCAGTGGTAATTTGCAAATGTTCTCATTATCTGCCTGTGTTACCATATTATCCAGGTGTGCAAGGATGGGTTCCATGGAGATAGGATTACTTGAACTGAAAAGGTTTGTAAAGTGGTCAATGGCTATCTCCTTAATAGAATCCATATCTTTAATAATCCTTCCTGCATGATCATGTATAGTTATGATCTTTGATTTAGTTCTCCTACCTTTGACATAGCCATGAAATAATTTTGAGCTACAATCCCCTTCTGAAATCCATTTGAGATTAGCCTTTTGCTTCCAGAAACTCAATTCATTATTAATAGCAAGAATTAGTTGAGCTCTGCATTTATTGGCTTCTGCCATATTTTCAGGACTAGGGTTCTTCTCATACTCATCTTGAGCTACTCTGGCTTGTTCTTTTGCTTTTTTGAGGTTTGAGAAAATATTGCCAAAAGTATCTGAGTTCCATTTCTTGAGTACTTGTTTAAGCCCCATGAGCTTGAGACCCAAACAAACCATTCCTCCATAATGGTGAATGTTGCTCCAGTAATCATTTACCAAGTTATGGAAGGTGGGGTGTGTTGGCCTTGAATGCCGTACCCCGTAACCGTTTTGATGTGCCAAATAAGTCTTCGAAATGTTACTAACATCATTTGCAGGAAAAACAAACGCCAAAACCTCTATTAGCTTGTTTAGCATCACCGAGATATACTCCTACGAGTTTAGAAACTGTTGTGTAAAGGTAATGATATATTTTAATGAGTTACTTATGCCCTTTCACTCAAAATTTAATTTTAAAATGACAAATATATTCTTAGTTGGGGTTATTTTGAAAACGGAACACAAAAAACAAGTTTTGGAATTTTTACACAGGCCTAACGGTACCTGGCTACCGTATACACGGCACCAGGGTACCGCCGGTAGCCTAGTGAACGTACCGGGTACGTTTCACTCAGGAGGTACACGGTACCCCCCTACTGTGACACGGTACCTGGGTCCCACGGTAGGCTGAACCGGCTGGATACCCCCGTCCTAACCAGGTACCACCAGTAGCGAACCTAACTTTTGGCCTACACGGTACCCCCAAACGGTAGGCCGTACCGTGTCACGGTACCCAGGTATCGGATGACACGGACCCCCCTACCGTGAAGGGTACCGAATCCGTTACAACACTGTAGCAAATTGCCAATTTAAATTCAAATCACCCCTAATCACCTCCTAACGGCATTTAAGGTTAAAAACTCATATTTTAACATTCCAAACTCCTATATAAACCCCCTCTAAGTCTCATTTTAATAAGAACAACTTCTCAATTAAATCTAAAGCCTATTTCTATATTCTTGACTGTTCTTAAAGCTTTGTTTTTATTTTTCTCACTCTTTTGAGTAAAAAAGCTTTCATCTTTTTATACACTCACAAACAAGGGCATTTGTTCTTCATTATTTTATATCTTGCCTATAGGCTTTTGTTGTTGTTGGTTTAATCTTTTGTTCTTCTCCTACCCTACTTATATTTGTTATCATTTTGGTAGAGAAGCAACACCAATCTTTTTATTGATTTGTAAAAGGTGTGGATAGCCTCTAAATCCTCATTGTAAGGTTCAAGATAGCCTTAAAATCTTCGGTTGTAAACGGTTGAGATAGCCGTAGTAAAATCTCATTTGCTTATTGGCAAGGGTTATTTGCCAAACCTCGTTTGAGTCTTCTTAGTGAAGCCAAACAAGTTAGTGGAGGTTAAATCCTTGAGGAGGAGCCTCGAGGTACTGGAGTAGGGAGTTCCCGAACCAGTATAAAATCGCTTGTGTCGTATTTTTATCCTTTATATCTTTCTTGCTCTTTTTCCGCTACTACTTTGCGCATAAGTTTTTGTTTTTAAGAAAAATTTGCAAACACCCTAATTCACCCCCCTCTTAGGGTGTAAACCGACTTTCAGGGTGGTTAGTCCAGGAGTCTATAAATCTGAAAGGCTTAGGCCCACCAGTATTTTCTTGTAAGCATTGTAGAAGTAAGGGTTTGTGGTCAGAAGTAGCTTTGTTAATGTGCTTGAAAATAATATCATCATACTACTGAAGAATTTTGTTATCCACCATAATTCTGTCAAGTCTTCTGAAGACCATTCCATTCTTCCTACCCCTAGACCATGTGAAGGAAGAACCTATAGTTGGGGGTGTTGTGAGATCACAGGATTCAATGCAGTCTTTAAACTCATCCATATCCTCTTGCTTAGGGAGGCTCATTCCTTTGTGTTTTGACAAATCTGCTATAATATTAAAATCTCCTCCAACCACCCAATGAATGTTGAAACACGGGTTTATCACGTTTTCGTACTAAAGCCGTGTTCGTTTTTATAACAGGTTTTGATAATGTCAAACCGCCGTGAACGAGACAAGTTGAATATACAAGGCGAGAAATAAATATAAGAAGAAAGCAAGAGAACAAGAGCTAAAAGAGACCAAGAACGAAGACCGTAGTCGTTGAGTCGGTCACAATGTGATCAAGACCGACCCAAGCTTTGCACTTTGGCTCTTTAGGCTAAAACATTTTTTATTACATTTTACATATCATCAAAATTATTTTCAAACATGCTTAAACATATTAAAAAACACTTGGTGTTCGCCCAAACCAAAAACCAAGCCATCTGGGGTTCGGATTTCAGAAACCGGCATTCGGTTTTCAGAAACTGGCGTTCGGCATTTGGTTATCGGCGTTGGTTTTTGGCATCCGAACCTTGTTTTCAAATTTTTATGATTGGTTTTTACTTCTAGGCACATTTAAATAGTTTTCCATAAAAAACACTTCAAAAACCACCTTTCGTTTTTTGTCGTTTGATAAAAACCATGCAAAACGGCATAAACTTGGCTAGCCTTGGTTTTTACTTAAATGAAGTAGTTTTTGAGTCTTTTTGTGTGGGAATTGTTTTTGAATGCATTTAAATGGTTCTCCAATCAAAACATCATGAAAACCACCTTTCGGTTTTGTCTTTTGGTAAAAACCACCTGTGTACGGCATTGACTTGGTCAACCATGGGTTTAACCAACTTAAACATGGTTCTTAGTCCTTAGCGATGGTTTTCAACTTGATTATAAAAAATCATGCCAAACCAGTCCAACATGGAATATTAGGTTGATATTCGATGTTTCCATGATTTTCAACTTGATTTTCATGAGTCACGCTTGACTAGCCAATCATCAAATATGAGTTTAATATTCGATGTTTTGATGACCAAACATGGTTTTTGGCATTCGGGAAAATTAGCAGTGTAGTTCTCCGAACAACGCTATTTTGGAAGCTTTAAATTTCCTCAATTTTTTACTGCAAGTTCTTGAACATTAATGTTCAATGGTGAACATCAATGTTCATATCTGACTATTAGGGGTCTTTAAGACAAAATCTTTCCTTATTTGAAATTCAACCACCAAAACAGTGATGTTGTCTCATGAACATTGTTCTTATCATGATCATTAGCCATTCAAAAAGGAAAGTCAAACCTTAGAACAACGATGTTCACTTTAAAACATCGATGTTAAGCCTAGTTTTCAATAGGCCAACTTTGATTTGATTTCCACAAATCCAGCCAATCAACACCCATCTTCTCTTTTCTGTTGCACCTTGCTTTTTGGTATAAAAAGGGGTTTCTTGGGTCTAGCTTAACACACAAATCTTAACTTTATCCATTGCTTTACTTGCATCATTTCACAATATTTTTCATAGATTTTGAGAGCCAATTGATGAAGAATTTTGTGTTCTTGTTCTTATACTTGTCTACTCATTTCCTACTCTTTGAGAGAGCTTTGTACTTTAGTCCTTGAGTGTTTCTATACACTTTGAGGGAAGGTTTTACCGTTGTTATCTTGAAAGAAGGACATATTCCTTCAATATGGTTTTGAGACTAGTGTCACTTGAATTCTCAAGTTGTATCGGTTTGTTAAGCACCCTTAAGCTTAACGAAAGTAGTGTTGCTTGAGAGAGTCTCGAGAGACTGGATTAGCCACACGTTGTGGTGAAAAAGTGTAAAATGGCGTGTCCTCTCCTTTAGTCTTTACTTTATCATTTTTATTTCCACACTTTTATTTCTAAGATTTTTTAAATGCTATTCACCCTCCCTCTAGCGTTGGGCATATATTCTAATCATTGCTATCAGAGCCTAACTCTCTTCCAAACTTAACCGTTTAAGGTGAAAAAGATCATAAGTTCTTCTTCTAGAAATTTATATACAAGAATAGGTGAAGGGTATTCAACTTTAAGACCACCGCTCTTTGATGGCACAAACTATACTTATTGGAAGGAAAGGATGAGAATTAATATTTTTTTGGCAAACTTACAACTTTGTCTTATCATCAACGATGGTGAGATAGTTCCAATGAAGAATGTTGGAGAAACCTTGGTCCCAAAGACTAAAGAAGAATATGATGAAGAGGATGCCAAAAAGGTAGAAAACTATGGTAAAGCAATGAACATGATTTATTGCATAGTCAATCAAATTGACTTCTCAAAGATCTCTAGTTCCTCCGTGACCAAGGAGATGCGAGACAAACTCGAGTTCACTTATAAAGGTACGAATCAAGTCTGAGAAGCTAAAAAGGATTTTCTAACCCCTGAATATGAGTTGTTTTGTATGAAGGAAAATGAGAAGATCGATGAGATGTTTGATTGGTTTTCAAAAATCATCAACGATTCAACACACTCAAGAAGGTATACACCAACAAGGAGATGTTGAGAAAAATCGTGCGAAGCTTGCCTCCAGAATGGAACTCTAAAGTCGATGCCATACAAGAGTCAATTGACATCACCGATGTCAAAATTGTCAAACTTCGAGGTAATCTTAAAAGTTATAAATCTACTATCCTTAACCCATATTTTAATGATCAAAGGAAGAAAGGGGTAGCCTTGAAAGCCGCCTCACCTCAAGAACAATTGGAGGACGACTGTAGCGAAGATGACAACGAGTTTGGACTCGTTATCAAAAAATTGCACAAATTCATGAAGAGGGAATTTGAACGAAAAGGAAGAAAGTAAGGAGGACCTCCAAAGTGCTACGATTGTGGTGAAATTGGACACATAAAACCAAAGTTTCCAAAGGCCAAGAATGGAAAGGAGAAAAACTTCTTCAAGAAACAAAAGGCCTACATTTCATAGGGAGGCAACTCTAGAGAAGAGTCAACAGACGTAGAGGAAGACGAAGCTGCCAATCTCTACCTTATGGCTTAAGAAAATGAAACTCAAGAGGTGTGGATGAAGGCTTCAAGTGTACTATGGTACCTTGATAGTGGATTCTTCAAGCACATGACTAGTGATGCATCAAAGTTCCTCTAAATCAAATCCGCTAAAGGAGGAAATGTGATTTTTGGTTATAATAACAAAGAAAAAATCATTGGAAACAGATTAGTTGATAAAAATGAAAACTCTTCTATTGAATATCTTTTGTTGATTAAAGGTCTGAAACACAATCTCTTGAGCCTAAGTCAATTATACAACAATGGAATTGCGTGGTGTTTGATTCAAAATCATGCATGGTGGAACACCTTAGTGACAATAATGCCATTCTTCGTGGTGATAGAATCGACAATATTTATATGCTTAACCTAGATAATACCCCATCCAATTTCGCTAAATGACTCATGAGTAAAGAGGAAGACATGTGACTATGGCATCGTAGAGTAGCTCATGTCAACATGGACCTTTAGTAATTGGCATTCCAAAACTTATGTTTGAAAAGGATTCAATATGTGATGCTTTTCAAAAGGGGAAGCAAGAAAGGGACTCTTTTAAATCCAAAAACTTTGTCTCAACGTCTAAGTCGCTTCAACTCTTGCACATGGATCTCTTTGGTCGTAGAACGAAGAGTTTTTGTGGAAATTACTTTGCGTTTGTATTTGTTGATGACTACTTTAGGTTTACATGTAGATTATTTCTACTCTAGGTTTACATGGAGGTTATTTCTAACTTACATGGAGATTATTTCTAACTCATAAAATTTTTCTTAAGAAAGTTCAAAATTAAAAGAGTCCACTATCGTATCCATTATAGGCGATCATGGGTGTGAGTTGGAACGAAAATTTTGTTCAAATATTTGTGATGAACTTGGAATTGATCATAATTTCTCATCCCCACGTACACCACAACAAAATGGAGTGGTGGAATGCAAAATAGTTGTCTCGAAGAGATGACTAGAACTATGATTACTGAGGCAAAAATTCCTAAGTATTTTTGGGCAGATGCCGTGAATACCGCGAACTACGTGTTAAACTGAGCCTCATTAAAGCGATACTCAAGAAAACGCCTTATGAATGATACGAAGGGAGAAAGCCTAACCTTTCACATCTTTGAATCTTTGAATGCAAATGTTTTATTCATAACAACTTCAAAGATGACCTGGGAAAAATTGATGCAAAGTTGGATGAAGGAATTTTTCTTGCTTATTCATTACGTAGCAAGGCATATAGAGTTTTGTTAAACATCCGTTGACTGTTGAGTCCCCATTGTACTTAGACTCTCTTCCATAAATACTCTAAAAAAGCCTTTGTTTAATCAATGATATTTACCACCCTTTAGGGTATAAGCTTGGTTCGATACAAAGGAAGCCGATCTTTTATTCTCATTGGGCATGATGCGCAAGGTGCAATGTGGTTAAAGATTAAGCCTTCATTTCATATTTTTATTTACCTCTATACCTTTAGGAATTATTTTAAAAACTCGTTTTTTTTGTTCGAAAACCCTTTGTATATTCAATATTCCTAGTAAAAATATTTTTCAAATTAGAAATAAAAATTGATAAATAAGAATAAACCTTGATAAATATTACCGTCAATTTTTCTTAATTCAATTCTCAAATGTTTAAGCATCATTATGTATTGATAGTAAGTGTGGTTATAGGTTATTAAAAAGGAAACGACATGAAAATCCCACCGCATAACCATTTTGGGGTTTATCAAGGCATCGTGATAATAATTATCAATGAAAAATAGACTACAATAGACCAGTGAAAGTAATAATGAATCTAGATGTTAGAACTTACGCCCATTTGGGATCTGGAGCACCACAATCAGCACATACTCGATTATCACTTTGTAGCAAAAGGTCTTTCAATCTTCTTTTATCTATTTAAAATAATATGTTAAAATTGAAAAAAAAAAGTATAATTTTGAACATATGGACAACTGCAGGGGCAATCAAGCAATAAACAACATAGAGTCAAATTTGCTCAAATTCAAAATCATACTTGAAGTCATGGTTCTGAAAAACTATGTTGCTACCATCCAACTATTGGAAATTATTGACCAAAAACCTGCAAAATCAAAATTTAGTTTAATGGAGAGCTCGAGACGCATTATAATGCTCTCCTCAAGGAATTATTTTTGGTACGCCAAAAATATCCCCAAGATTTAACAAGCCCTTCAGTGGTTTGCTAGAATTAGAACAAACAAGCAGAATTAATTCCTTTTTTGTTCATTTTTTAATTTAAATTATTTTTCTAAAAATTATTTCAAATGTATAATAAACATGCCACACACATTTTAATTGTTAATTAACAAAAAACAAGAAAATTAACATTATGCTTTGTTTATTGGAAATGGTATCATTTTATTTCATAAAACCTAAATAAAATTATTGAAGATTTTAACTTAAGGACATAAACATGAGAAAGTGTTGCATGAAACTTTTCCTACGAATCAACCAAGTGAGTAGATGCATTTTCATACATTATTTCAAACACATTTAGAACAACGAGTCCTTCATCCCAATTTCCTTTTCCAACAAAGATATTGTTTTTTGTCATAAAAACTTTGACGAACTCAAAGACATATTAAGAGTTGTTTTCCCTATTAGGCACGCGCGGAAGAACTAAGTTCGTATGCATTTTGGGTTTAAGGTTTTTTTCAGGCATGAGTTTAATAAAATAATTCCATTTTCCATAAACCTTAGTGGTTTGAGAATCACCAAGGTGCATTAGTTCTTCAACATTTTCTATTGGAGAATAAAATAAATCTCCCTAGATAAAAGTAAAAAAGTATGAAAATACCAGAATATAAGTCCTATGTCTTCTAAGACGAAAATAGGAGTATAATGGCAGTGTGATGTAAGTGTACGTGTTGGCAGTGTGATGGAAAAATAATGACAGTGTAATGTTACAGTGTGATCAGTCAACTATCAGTGATCCATGGTGGCACTTTGGTGGCTGGTGGTGATAGATGACAGTGTGTAAGTAATAGTGTGACAGTGTAACAATGATAGTGTGAACTTCTATTTTGGTCTTAAAAGATTTAGAACTCATATTTCTGTATTTTCATAGTTTTTACTCTTATCTAGCTAGTTCTCCCATAGAGTAAATTCTAAAATTTTTCCTTTAAAACTAGGCATTTTCCATATTTAGCCCTTGTTTATGGGTACCTTTCCATGGATAGCCTATTTTTGACCTTTTGTTATGTGGTCCTTCGTTTATGGGTACCTTTCCATGGATAGTCTATTTTTGACCTTATGTTATGTTGGTGTTATATTGAGGACTAAAAATATAATTTGACAGTGTAACAATGATAGTGTGAACTTCTATTTTGGTCTTAAAAGATTTAGAACTCATATTTCTGTATTTTCATAGTTTTTACTCTTATCTAGCTAGTTCTCCCATAGAGTAAATTCTAAAATTTTTCCTTTAAAACTAGGCATTTTCCATATTTAGCCCTTGTTTATGGGTACCTTTCCATGGATAGCCTATTTTTGACCTTTTGTTATGTGGTCCTTCGTTTATGGGTACCTTTCCATGGATAGTCTATTTTTGACCTTATGTTATGTTGGTGTTATATTGAGGACTAAAAATATAATTTTACTTCGAACCTAGGTCAAGCCATGTATTTTGGTTTCAGCTTGACAAAGAACACAATGACAATAACTATGGTTGAGACCTTGAATTCTGACCAGTGACCACAATTGTGGACTATGGTTGCGGTGTCAGCAACTTTAGCAGACAAATGATACATCAGCACCGACCTCTAGGATTGGCTATGGTAAGGAGGATGTATAGTCAATGTGAAATTACATTTTTAGCTCTCATTTAACACCAATATGATGGAAGGTAAAAAAAGGACAATCCGTGAAAACTGACCCATAAACGAAAGATCATGAATATAATATTTGATAATAGAGGACTAAATATAGAAAACTCACAATTTTAATAGACCCATTGTTGAATTAACTCTTAGAAATATCCAAGTTAGCTAGCCTTATATTCTACAGGTCCACTCAATCAAATTACTCCCTCTGTCCCATAAAAAAAGTTACGTTTCATTTTTTTGCGCATCCCAAAAAACACGTCTACCCACATCTAAAATGCCTAAAAAAATTACCACATTTACTCTTTATTGTGGATAGGAGTCGTTTTGAAAGTTTTTTTGGCGTTCGAGATGATATAGAAGTATTTAATGGGATGCGCAAAAAATGAAACGTAACCTTTTTTATGGGACGGAGGGAGTAGTCACTATGGAAATTTCTGAAAAAAATGAAAATATCATCACCTTTAACCTCGTTAATACTTAATTTCTCTGGATTGTTATGTTCTAAAACTAGTATTATTTTTTTCTTCTTGACAAACAAAAAAACTATGGAGTATATATAAAGTCGTCGGTGGTAGATTTAGGGATATTTTAATCAAGTTGAATCATTAACATACCTCATTTCCCTCCACTTCCATCCTCTTATAGCAGGTTTCTGTCATCGAATATTTCTTTTGCCATTGTTTGAAAGTTTTTGGTTGAAACCACATCTGATCTATTTATGTCGGGACTTTCTTTCAAATGATCACCTCTAGGTATTGCCTCTCTGCTTTGAACATAGTTGCAACAACAAGTTTTCCATTATTTAACCACTAATCTCTTTGACTCTAGCCGTGGGAATTCTAGTTTCCCAGAGCAGTTTCTGATGCTTATAATTCCTTAATATTTTTGGGAAATTATTGACCGGAAACCTGCAAAGTCAAATGTTAGCTAAATAAAAACCACGAAACATGTTGGGACGTTGTTCTCAAATAATCATTACCGATGGGTCAAAAATTTCCCTCAAGATTTAGTGAGCCTTTGGAGATTTGCTGGAATTAGAACTAATGAAACGAAAAGAAACATTATCGCCCAACGATTGAATGAAAAGAAAAGAATGGTTATCATGCAATGAAAGTCTTCTCTTCTTATTTTTCAAAAACCTTTATTATTATTAAACTTTTTGTTCCGCTTTCTTAGAATCCTTGATGCTTTATATATATAATTCGCATAACAATTTTGATCCACTTTTTTAAAAACCTTCATGCTTCCTACAATAATAATAATAATAATAATAATAATAATAATAATAATAATAATAATAATAATAATTGTAAAAAATAATAATAGTAATAATAACTCTAAATTTTTTGAAATACTACAACACAAACAAGGCTCGTATTAACTTCTAAGCCTCAAAGGC
Organism: Cuscuta australis; assembly: GCA_003260385.1. Classification (NCBI taxonomy): domain Eukaryota; kingdom Viridiplantae; phylum Streptophyta; class Magnoliopsida; order Solanales; family Convolvulaceae; genus Cuscuta; species Cuscuta australis. Next base: position 463,125 of record NQVE01000025.1, on the reverse strand, counting down.
ATATCAGTGATGCAACAAATTCAAGAACAAATATTAAGAAATAAATAAAGAACCAAATGAATAAATTCCCCAAAACCCAAAAACACGAACGCATTTGAACAATTAGATCGAAAAATGATATGATTGCGCAAAAATGTAGTTCAATTTAGCATTCCCCCAAAAATATGAAAGTTGGGATTTGTCAAAAAAAAAAAAAATAAAGTAGGACTATCTATCCTTAAAATATATAAAAATGTATGTATATTGTGAATGGATAAAAAGAATTTCCAGATTAGTGATTGAAAATTTAAACATCAAAGAATTTAAAATCGTGTCACCTGAAACGTATCCATGCTCCGCTGTTGGGATCAAAAGATTAGAGTAGGCCAAAGATTAATGACAAAAATGTTGGTGTTCTTAATTGTTCGTATTTTCTCTCAGGATGAAAAAGAGTGGTAGAGAAAACAGAGTTCAATGATTGTTTTAATTTCATTCATTCAATGCCCAACAATATCAATGGCCCTAGTCAAGCACTCAAGCAAGCTTCGCTTGAGCTCCACCCAAATTGCAAAATTATTATACTTTTCTTTTTTGAGTTGGATATTTACATGGAAAATTCAAATAAATATTTCTAAAAAATTGTAGTTTTACGATATTACTCTCAAATGCAATTAATTATTTTTCTACACCCAAATTTATTTTAATATTTACAGCCTTACTCCAGGTTTCCTAATCAACTCAATTTTTATTGCACGTGTAAATGAAGAGTTAGTTTGGATGTTTAGGTGGCTGATTAGTTGTGTTTTCCATTTAAATAATCGGAGTTGAAATAAATATTACTCCGTATGTTCTTTACATTTCATATTCTTTAAAAAAAATGATATACACCCCAAATTAGCCCAAGACATGGTATGACTCGGGTCTAGTTCTGGTTGTGGAACCGGCGGTTCCAGTAATGATAGGGCTCTCCCTTGTAATTGTCACCCGTCGCCAGCGGTGCTGGTGCCAGTTCTAGAATCATCGGTTCTGGTTCGAGTCTGGTTCCAGGTCTAAATTCTTTCTTTGTAATTTTAATATGATAAATGCTAAAAAAATTATCAAATGTAGATGTTATTTAAATAATGAAAGTTTGATAGTACATATGTCTCAACTACATTTATTGCTTAGATGGTTCAAAAGAGGCGAAGAGGTAGAGAACCATATAGAAACCTTTGAAAGAGATTATAAATGACTGACATAGAAAAAAGTAATTACAATTTAAAAAATAAAACTCAGTGGTTGCATCCATGTAGTTTTCTATATCGGTGTTTTATCCTGCCTCTTGTACTCGACGCCTTACCAAGAGCACATTTCGGTTGAAAACTAATGTCTTCTATGATTCAGTGCTAAGGGAACCCAGGAAGTCAGTCAAAATGTTTCCGCTAGAACTAAACTCTTGTTCCACGCCTACCGTTGACACCGACATAGATAACCCTTTTCTAGCTAGCATTCTGAGTGACAAAAACATGTGTTCATTCCGCTTTCACCATTCGAAGAAATTAAACTCATTTTTATCATCATCTTAGTCGCAAGAAATGCCTTGGTACATCACAAGTTTGTTATGTGAATTTATTGTTGTACCACATGTACTTGTAGAGGTAGAGACACTCTTACTTTTCTTCACCAAAGGCCACCAAGTATCCATTTAAAACATTTCATTATCTCCGGGACATGAGGAACTTGTATTTTTTCTAGAGGGTTACCATACAAAACTTGAAATTCATTATATAATTTCTCAAAAAGGTCAACAGTATTATCTCTTTGTCTTTCTTCTATCCTATTAAATGCTCATAATAATAAATATTCTCGTCTAAAAACAACTATATTAATACTCCATGAGAATTTTAATATTCTTGGTCTTAAAGCATGAATTATAAATAATACCAATTTTATTATTGTTAGGAATCTACAAGTAATAAGCACACCATCTTTCTTTCACAGGAAACACATAGGGGTACAAGTTTTCATGAGACATACTTTCACAAAAACATGTAGTAATCGTAATACACTCAGAAAAGAATTTGTAACTCGTAGTCTTGTAAACATGCAAGAAAGTTAGAATTGCATTATTAAAAACTTCCAACACGTTCAATTTTTCAACAATGATAAATTCGTTCAGATAATCACACAATGAAGTTATACTTAAGAAATAAAGCAAGTTATTCTTTATGCTTCAACACTTGTGCAATCAACTTGTAGGTACTATTCCATCTAACCGTAATTTCTTTAGCAAATGTTATTGGTTTTTTACCCCTAGATTTGCAGTAAGACTTCTATGCATTAGAATTCAAACGTCTACCCCAAATTAATTCTAAATCCCCCTTAATGTTGGTCAACCCTCCCATAGTCTCTAACCCTTGTTGAACACACAAATTTAAAACATGACATGCACACCTTTAGTTTAGAAACCTACCCATGACACTGCTAGAGGGGACAAATTTCTCTAAGTCTAGGAATGGCAGGGAAGTTATTAGTAGCATTATCAAAGCCAAATGTAAACACTTTATCAAGTAAATTTTATTCTTTCTGAATATGCTCAAGCAAAAGAATAATATTGTCACCCGTATGGGATTCATTATAATCACGAAAAGCAAGAACACGTTTATGCATCATCCAATCACTATTTATCCAATGACGAGTAACACTCATGTAAGACAAGTTAAGATATGTTTCACTCCAAATATCAGAACAAATAGTTACACAAGATTTTAAAGTAAGAAAAAAGTTAGACAAATTATTTTTTTCAACATTATATTGTCTAATTATTTCTCTCGTAATTGTATTTCTTGAAAAACCTCTTGCTAGAGGGTTCAGTACATTTTAAAAATAATCAATAAAGCCACATTTTTCAGATGACATGTAAGGCAAATTTTCTTCACAATTTTGTCTCTGTCATTCTTTGTTTATTTTTCTCATTGCTTTAAACAAAGAGGTCGCCCTTAATCTTGTTGACAAATCAAGAATTCTGTGTTTATTTTCCTTTTCCCAGCATTTTGGTGAACTTCCACGGGGTGCCTCTTTTTGAAGTGTTTTGTCACAGAACCATAACCTCTGGAGGTCCCCATATTTATCAACGTCACATAGTGTTTTCAAGTTCCCCAAACAATGCCATTTTTTATTTCTTTTGAAAACTTGTCTATAAATAAATCAGACTTAAGTTTTTTTTACCTTTCCCTGGACCTTTAGAGGTCTCGGGCTAACCTGTATCCCCGGTAGGTACCTTTCTCTTGGGTGTTGGTTTCTGCATCTCCTCCCACTCCTCGTCCTCAAAGAAATCGTCAAGAGTTTTAAGACACACATTATTCCTCGAACCCAATAACCGATCAAATTCTTGGTCGTCCATTATGTCAGCTAGATATGCCTCTGAGATTCTCATAAAAATCGAGAGAGGGTTTCTCAGTTGGGAGATATGTGAGCTTGAACTTTCGGACGTGGTGGTGCCTTTACTTCTCTTTGAAATTCTTTGGTTCAAATATCGCCATATCGACGAGCCTTCTTTGCGACATTTTGAATTATATAAACATTAAGATAGATAATACAATGATACAATATATTTATATTATAATGTTCTAATATGAATAATATATTATAAATTATAATATGAAATTATTAGTTTATTATAATATAGTTAAAATATTTAAAATATATTAATATATTTATAAAAATTATATGAACATATAAGAAAATAGACCAGAGTCTGAGAGATATAGGGAATAGAGAAGGATTGTGTAAATTTTTGAAAAACAATTACAGGTATTTATAGAATTATTTTACCCTCACCCACCCCCTAGCCCTACCAAACGGCTTTATAGCTGTTGGGATGGTCATGCCAATCTCACAGACTGCAAAAGCCACCCCCTGACCACTTAATAATAAAAAGTTCAAATAGGCTAGGACTGGACCAGACCTGGAACCGCTAGTTTCGATACCTCCTCTGATATTTGGTTACACCCTCAGAGGGGGGTGAATTAGGGTGTTTATTATATTTTCGCAAAGTAAAAACTTAAACGAACGTAAAGAGCGGAAAAAGAGAAATGAAAATAATAAGAAAGAAAAGAGCACGACACAATGATTTTATAATGGTTCGGCAACTCCCTACTCTAGTACCTCGAGGCTCCTCCTCAAGGATTTAACCTCCATTAACTTGTTTCGTTTCTCTAAGAAGACTTAAACGAGATTTGGCAAACAACACTTGCCAATAAGTAACGAGATTTTACAACGCCTATCTCGACCTCTTTACAAATGAAGATTTTAAGGCTATAGTCAACCTTTCAACTCAATGAGGATTTAGAGGCTATCCACACCTTTTACAAAATAAGAGAGATATGGTGTTGCTTATCTACCAAAAAATAAAGAGTATGAGTTAGGTAGGAGAAGAACAAAATATGAAATCAACAACAACAACAACCTATGAGAAAGATATAAAATAATGAATCAGAAATGCCCTTGTGTGTGAGTGTATAAAAGTAATGAGAGCTCAAACTCAAAAGAGTGATGAAAATAAAGAATAAAGTTTAAGAACACTAAAAAATAATAGTGGGTTATGGGATGTTGTTGTATGAAAAATGAGACTTAGAGGGGGTTTATATAGGGTTTAGGAAGGTTAAAAGTGATTAGGATACGTTTAGGACCATTGGAGAGTGATTAGGGGTAATTTAAATTTAAAATCACCAATCAGCTATACTGCAGGCAACGGTCACGGTACGCTTTACGGTAGGGAGGTACCGTGGCCACGGTATGGCCTACTGCTAGGGGTACCACCAAAAGATTCAAAACTCTCTGGAGGAACCTAGCTCAAGACGGGACCCTCTTCCGGTTTGTGGATATCGGCAGTACCTAGGTACCGTGTAGACGGTATAGAGGTACTGTTAGGTCAACTTTTCATTTTCCAAAACTTGATTTTGGTATTCCATTTTCAAAATAACCCCTACTAAAAAAATGTTTCATATATTATAAAATGTATTTTAAGTGAAAGGGCATAAGTGCATCATCTAATAGATCATTACCCTTATAAATAAAATTTCTACACTCGTAGGAGTACTTCTCGGTGATGCTAATCAAGTTAGGAGAGGTTGGGCATTTGGTTTTTCTTGCAAAAAATGTTAGTACCTTTGGAAGACTTATTTGGCACATTAAAACGGATACGGGGTACGGCATTCAAGGCCAACAATCTCCCCCTTTTTGGTGTTGACAAATAAGGCTTTCAAATATCATAAACGCACAAACATAACTTGAAAGCATATTTAATTTTGAAAACTCCCCCTAAGTTTATGCACTTAGGTTTTTCACAAAAACTCTCCCTAAATACATGCATATGAAAGCCTAATACTTCTCCCCCTTTTGGCAATATTCAAAACGGCGGGGTAGTAACATATCATAAATAGGCATATAAGATAAGTATGAGCAACCATTCAAGCATGAAATCCAAAGCATACCATATATAATTACAATGGACTTTGTGATTAAACTTTCCTGAATGAAAGTGGAAACGGATTACAATGGACTTTGTGATTGAACTTCCCTTTTCAGTCAGGAAGAATGATGTTGTCTGGATATTAGGGGACTGATTGACCAAGTCAGCTCATTCCATACCGATCTGATGAGACACATTATTGAAAAGATTAGCAAAGTTGTAGATCTGTGAAATTATGAGATTACACGGAGTACCTTTGTCTATCATTTCAGATCATGACAATTTTGGAAGAGCTTGCAGAAAGCAATAGGTTCTAAACTTAATTTCAGCACCGCATTTCATCCTCAAACATATGGACAGTCTGAGAGGACAATTCAAATTTTAGAATATATGATGAGAGCATGTGTTGTCAACCTTGGAAAAACTGGGAACAACACCTACCATTGATGGAGTTTGCTTATAATAATAGTTATCAAGCTAGCAACCAGATGGCTCCATACGAAGTATTGTATGGAAGGCGTTGCAAAACTCCAGTTTGTTGGACAGAACTCAGTGAACAGAAACTTGAAGGACCCAACTTAGTCCATGCAACGGAAGAAAAAGTTTGCTTGATCAGAGATGGATTACAAGTTTCTTCAGACCGAAAAAAATCCTATGCCGACTTAAAACATCATGAGATTGAATAAAATGTGGACGACATGGTGTTTATAAAAGTGTCACCATGGAAAAAGGTACTAAGATTTGGAAGGAAGGGAAAACTAAGCCCAAGGTATATTGGACCCTATCGAATCACGGAACGTGTGGGACCAGTAGCCTATTGCTTGGAACTACTGCAAGAATTGAACAAAATCCACGATGTATTCCTCGTTTCCATGTTGAAACATTATCATTCAGATCCATCACATGTAATGCCTTATGGAAATGTGACCCTTGATAAACGTTTGACCTACGAAGAAGAACCTGTTTAGATACTAGCACGAGAAGTGAAAGAATTGAGAAACAAATCTGCCCCATTAGTCAAAGTACTCTTGAGGAATCTTTCTAGTGAAGAGGCAAATTAGGAAACCGAAGAATCAATGACAACCCAGTACCCAAATCTCTTCAGCAACTAAGAACTTAGGTAATTTCAAGGATGAAATTATTTTAAGGGGGAGAGAAATGTAACGCCCCGAAAATATCTCACAATTAAAATTACAATAATTCAAAGTTGTATCGTAATGAAATGCTCCCTCCGTCCCGTAATAATGTTCTATAATTAACCAGGTACAACGATAAAGAAAAATAAAATTGTATGGTAGAAAGTGGTAAAGAGGATAGAGAAGTAAATAGTAGCCACAACAGCTCTTCCAAAAGTGTAATTGATTTTTTTTCCCGGGAAAGATAAAAAAGTTGTGAATTATCATTGCGGGACGGAGGGCTAAAACTTAAAAGAAATCAACCCAAATAGAAGTAAAATATAGCATTTGTCCTCAAAATTAGGGTTTGATGTTTTTATCTCCCAAATAGAGTTTCTATCGTGATATTTTATGGCACTATATAATGGTATTCTATTGTATTTTTTGTACTATATATTGTTATTATTGACATTGTACCTCTATTTTAGATATAAAAATATAGAGATCTTATTTTGATACTTTTTCCATGTTTTATTTTAGTTCTTTGCTTAAAATTTTAAGAGAAAAAGACTACTAATGCTGCGTTCTGTTCGCTTGATCTGATTTTTTAAAGTTCTAATCTGGTCTGTTCTGATCTGATAGGATGTCATCTGATCAGGTCTGATTGGATCTGATCTCACCTAATCTAATCGTGTTTGATCTGATCTGATTTAATATACATTTGATTTAAATTTAAATTAAATTTATTATTATAATAGTTATAAAAATAGTAGTTATAGTATTAATAGAATTATTAATAATAGTAATAATAATAGAAATAATAATAGTAATAGTAATAGTAATAGTAATAATAATAATAATAGTAAGAAGAGTAATACTTATAATAACTACAATAAAAATAATACTAATAATAGTAATAATAATAATAATAACATTAAGAAATTTGATATAAATTAAAATTAAAATTATAATAGTTATAATAATAGTAATAATAATAATAGAAATATTAAAAATGGTAATAATAATAATAGAAATAGTAACAGTAATAATTATAATAAGGATAGTAATAATTATAATAACTACAATAATAATAATAATAATAATAATGCTAACAATAGTAATAATAATAATCATAGTTATAGTAATAATAACAATAGTAACAATAATAATATTTTTAATAGAAGTAAGAGTTGAAAAATAAGTAATAAGCAGAAAAAAAGTTGAACAAAATGCTGCCTAAATTGAGATTAAAACATAAAGAAAGTATCAAAGTAAGAGCTCCAACAATGCCAATAATACCAAAAAAATAGAGTAAGTCGAGGAAAAATAATATGCTTTATTTCTATTTGAGTTGATTTATGAAACAAAGCCGAATTTATCTCATATCAGTACTCAGTAACCGTTCGGGCGGATGTGAGAGTGTGGGACCAATGGCATGAAAATTACTCTTTAGAGACAAAGGATAAAGCTACTTATACTCCAAGAATTTGTACCTCATTTTGTATACCGCAGGAATGCACCAATATTTTGTGTTGGTGTAATGCTAATTTTTGTTAACGCACCAATACTTTGTATTAGTGTAAATTTTTGTTAACGCAACAATACTTTGTGTTAGTGTGAACCATCAAAATGTTGGTGTATACTTTTAGTGTACAAATGGGGTACAAATTTTGGGATATATGTAGAGACAAATGGCATCAAAATTACTGTTTAGATCCTTTGAAAAAAACACGGTTTCGAACTTGGAAGACTTTATTGTGCAGGCAGTGACTCGTGAACCCACAAAAACTAGAGAAAGAACAAATAGAGAGTAATAGAATTAGCAGCAGCAGCTGGATGTGGTAGAAATGGCAGATGCTTTCGGGGTTTTATCAACTGCGGCTCTGTTAATCTCAGCCATTGCTTTCCAGTTGATTTTAGCTGTCAATGCCGACATAGCTAGCAGTATGTTCATCTACTGGGGCGGCGCCAATCATTCCATGATTCAAGGCGATGATCTTCAGCTCGTCCTCGACCAAATCTCAGGCAAACTTTCAATTGAATCTCTAATTTTCTCTATTTCGTAAACGTTCCTTTAATTCATATTCATATACCCGGATACTCCCTCTCCCGATCTGTGGTTCTCAAGATATTAAGAGAACTGAAAATGTTAATTCGCACTATCCAGTTTTTTTTTTTTGCCAAGAAAAATAGCCAATACTCCGTAATTGCTTAGTCAAAAAGTGTTTGAGAAAAGGTAGGAATTAGGAAATCTAAAAAGTCATTGTGCTCGAATGCTTTTTAAATCAGAGTTCAGAAAAGTTGTTGCTCCCTATTACGGAGTACTCCGTATTTTGGGAGGAACAAAAATTAAATCAAAGAATATCATTATTTTAAATTTTTTATGCAATTAGTATTAATTTAGAAAATAACCCACCCTCACCATAATGTCACAATGTTGTCAGTCTGAACTCTGAAGTTAACTAGTCCTAAAAGGAGCCAACTCAACAAAAAACTCAAGCTTGTGGTTGTAAACTCAAAACTATCAGTTTTTACGTAAAGACCAATGATCTTGAGCAACCGGTTTAAGTTAAAAAGCAGACTTTGTAGGCTATGAATGTACGAAAGTAGATTTCTGAGACCACATTCTACGAAAGTAGGCTATGAATCGTAGGCACCCAAAAAGCGTCTTCTGATATCTGACAATAATGCTTTTAGATGATTCAAAAGTTATTGCTTTTTTTTTGACAAAGTGCTTTTGGAGAGTTCGCTTTGATTCGTTTTGTATTACTTTATCAATAAAGTGCTCTTGGAAATTTGTTCAATGTGAAATCCAAACCGTTTTTTGCTTACTTTTAATGGTTGAACCTAACTAACCCAAAATCTGTGAGTAGGTTCTGGTGTTCAATCAAAGAGCAATTACTTATTTGGAAGCTTTGAGATGCAGATGAAGTTGGTACCGGGCAACTCTGCAGGAACAGTCACAGCATTCTATGTACGTTCCATTCCACTCCATGTTTTTTGTTTGCTTTCTGTTAATGAACAAACATAAAAGTAGAACTCCATAAATGCGCGTCACAGTAAATGCTTGCTAGTGTAATTTAGAATGAATCAATGACTGAATATGTTTTACATTTCCCCCGGAGCAGAGTGTGACGAAAATTTCACAAGCATATAGCATCATGTTATCAACATGTGTCATAAGTATTGAATTATTGATCAAATACAGAGTATATGTTTCATGATACTTTTACCAATACATTGAAATTGGGTCTAAACAGATTTTTTCATTCGCGTTTCCCTGTAATCCTCTGGAACATTATACTTGCTGTACATTATCCTTCTTAAATACTTATCATCCCTTCTATTGCACTTTCCACTATTTCACTATATATTTTCTGTAAATCCAACAAATAATTCGTGTATCTCGTTGGTTCACAGCTCTCTTCAAATGGAGTCAATCATGATGAAATCGACTTTGAGTTTCTAGGAAATGTGACTGGGAAACCTTACATCATCCACACAAACATCTTCACTCAGGGTGGGGGTGGCCGGGAAGTGCAATACTACCCTTGGTTTGACCCTACTGCCGACTACCACAACTACACCATTCATTGGAACCCAAATGCTGTTGTGTAAGTATTACGCAAATTGGTAAAGCGCTTGGTTCTTGAATATATTTTAGCCTCTCACACCTTCCGGATGGTATGTTTGGATTTTCAGATGGTATGTTGATGGGATTCCGATAAGGGTATATAGGAACTACACGAGCGAAGGGATTGCCTTCCCAAACCAACAAGGCATGCACGCGTACTCAAGCATTTGGAATGCAGAAGACTGGGCGACGAGGGCTGGCCTCGACAAAATTGAATGGAGCAATGCTCCATTTGTGGCCAAGTTGCGGAATTTCAGGTCAAGTGGGTGCCCCTTGAAAGCGCCGGAGAATATCAGGCAGTGTGTAACGCCTTTAGAAACCAACACGGGTGCATTTAGCCGGCTGAGTGATGCAAAGGCCGGGCAAATGGACTGGGTTAGGAGAAACTATATTGTTTATGACTACTGCAAAGATGTAAAGAAGTTCAAAAGAGGGTTGCCCGGAGAATGTTTCCTGCCACAACACTAAGAAGAGCTGTTTCAGCCAGCATCCTCCATTCAGGCGTCCACTATAATGAACCTATATTGATTACCTTGTGTTTAATTTAATTCAGTGCTATTATTAATTAACCCTGGCCTCTTAAATATCACTCTCATTTGTCCTTTGATTTTCTTCGAGTGCACCTTTAACTCTTCTGTACTCATTCTTTCGGTCAATGACTTTATGTGAATACTAGTATTAATCATGTGCTTCGCACGGGCTCGCATATTTTTCTAAATTTTGATATCTAAAAAATAAAATATTTTTTATTTTAAATTCTCTAATGATATATGATGTGTTTGATAAATATGTTTTAGTATAAAATATCTCTTTTTGAGAGAAAAATTTTAGTTTTAATATTCATGTACATGTACTAAAATTTATATATACCTTTATTTTGAGATGTAATAAAATAGAAAATGATGAATACTTTATTAGAAACAACATCAGGCTTTCTTTTTTAAAAGATTAAAAAAGTTTATAAATTTTAATTAACAAAGAATTAAAATAAAAATCTCAAATAGATCAATTAAGCAATGAAACAAGTAATCCTTGAGTCAAACTTTATTAATCTTTTAAATAGATCAATTGAGCAATAAATTTTAATGCATATTAGTCATGTGCCACGTGTAATCGTTCAGTCAAACTTTTACTTTGTTTAGTTTGCAAAAAATTTATAATGAAATAAGTAATGTAATAAGAAAAAAAATTAAAATATTTTACTCCGTATTAAGTTAATAAAGATGCACGCGTGATAAAATTTATATATGATAGTTTCTTTTGAGATGATGGATAATTTTAGAAATTATAAGCAACATTGTTTTTTCAATAAATAAATTTTATATAATTTTTTTAAAATTATAAAATAGTCGTGCATGTTTAAAAAATATGTTAAAACAATGAAAAAATATTTCTAAAATAGAAAAGAAAGCGAAACCTTTATAAAAAAGATAATAAAAATAATGGGTTTTTATTGTTTGAAAGTGAAGGGTTTATAAAATATAATAAAAATAATGATTGTTTAATACAAAATTAAATATGAATGCATGGAAATACATGTGTCATGTGATTTACATGTGGCGTGACACATGTCAGTAGTATGCACCTGTGGCATGACACGTGTCGTCACCACAACTATAATATGCATGCATGGAAAGACATGTCATGTGATTTACATGTGGTGTGCCACATGTCAGTAGTATGCACGTGTGGCATGACATGTGTCGTCACCACAACCATGGAACTCCATTTTACGTGTGTATATATATATATATATTATATATATATATATATATATATATATATATATATATATATATATATATATATATATATATATATATATATATATATATATATATATATATATAATATATATATATATATATATATATATATATATATATATATATATATATATATATATATATATATATATATATATATTATATATATATATATATATATATATATATATATATATATATATATATATATATATATGTATATAATATATATATATAGGCCCTGTTCTAGTGACCCTGGAGAACGGTGCCACTAGCGGTGCCACTGGGTTTTTGAGGCACCTCCGGTGCTCCGTTCGTAAAATTGACGGTTCCTACCTCCCCTAATCCACCCCTAAACCCCCCACCCTACCACCACCCCGCCCCAACCCCGCCGTAACCCCACCACAAAATGTGTGGCTATTATGTTGCATAATAGCCACACATTTTGTGGTGGGGTTACGGCGGGGTTGGGGTGGGGGTGGTGGTAGGGTGGGGGGTTTAGGGGGTGGGTTAGGGGGGGTAGGAACCGTCAATTTTACGAACGGAGCACCGGAGGTGCCTCAAAAACCTAGTGGCACCGTTCTCCGGTGTCACTGGAACGTTGCTATATACATGCCAAGAGAAAAATAAAAAGGTACCAAAATACACAAGAACTATGCATGAACGTAAATTATATTGTACATCCGGCTGTACGGTTCTTCCCGTACATCCGGACTAAAATTGATCGAAATTAGGGTTCAATCAGCCGCCCACCTCAACGTCTTCGTCGCTATGTTCATCTCCCCCGTCTCCAGCATCTTGCTCTCCACCCTCCTCCGTCACCGTAACAGCTCTGCGTCTCCGCGATGTAGGCGATGAAGGCAGCAGGTTAGGGCGAGATCGATCTTCCGATCCGAGATTCCACTATTCCAGATCTGGTCGCTCTAATTCAATCTTCCGATCTTAGATTCCGCCAGATCTGGTCGCTCTAATTCAATCTGTTCTAATTCCAATCTGGTCCTAGATTTTAGATTTTTATGAATGATATGTTATTTAAGAATGAGTACTAGACTGTTTGAGAATGAGTAATATTAGGTTTTAGAATGAGTATTACGTTATTCGTAAATGAATATTGTACAAATGTGTGAAATGAGTAATACGTCATTTTAGAATGAGTATTGCTTTATTTAAGAATGAGTACCACGATATTTCAAATGAACTGTTATGTTTGTGCGAGAATGAGTACCACTTAACTTCAGAATAAGTACTACCCGGATGTACCTATCTCTAGGTACATCCGGATGTACCATATACCTTCTCACGCATGAGGGATGCCACAATAAACAACCAAACAAAAAACCTCAGAGCACTACCAAAGAAAATACGCATGGAGTCGGATGCTTTCTTCTGCATACTTCTGCCCCAACCAGCCACATTATTACCTCCTCTTAAACAAGTATATGTTGAGTTCCATTGAACCAAAAACAGCCAAAGATACTATCTTAGGAGTTATCCCATGAAATGGCTTGACCAATAGAGAGTTGCCAAGACCCAGGACATCAACAAATTAAAGAGTTACCCATGCCTAATAATGTCATTTTTGTAGTCCTAAATACCAAAAACCTAAGCAATACCAAATAGTAACTAAAATCACATTAAATGGAAGTTTAATCAGAACTACCAAGAGGGTTTTCCCCCTCTTCTCCTGTGAAGAAGTCTGTAACCACCTGTTCATCAACTTTATATATATATATATATATATATATATATATATATATATATATATATATATATATATGTGTGTGTGTGTGTGTGTGTGTGTGTGTATGTATGTGTGTGTGTGTGTGTGTGTGTGTGTGTGTGTGTGTGTGTGTATATATATATATATAGATATATATATATATATATATATATATATAGGCCGGTTCAGGTGAGAATGCACCTTGGTGAAAGAAATAAGAATAAAATCTAACCTTTGGATCTGATGCATCGTGCGGCTCAGATTGCATCTTGCGCACAGATTCTGAGATAGTGCATTTTCAAAGGTTTCTGGTGCATTTCGATATGATGCATTTTAAAATAATTTTGGTGCACCTAATTTTGATGCAATCCCGACTCTTAGATCTCACAATCTAAAGCACCAGATTCATTCTTATTTCTTTCATAAGATCGCATTCTCACCAGAAAACCAATATATATACACACACACGCACACACTACCTCCGTCCCAGTGTATTTGTCCACTTTGACTTTTTCGAGTCAAACTAGACAAACTTTGAACTCCAATTACTCTAAATTTATATTGCATATTAGCATAATGAAATACAATTTAGAAAGTTCTCAATACGATAAATCCAATAAAGTCATTTTTATGTTAAAATACATTACGGTTTTTATTTAATTGAAGCTCAAAGTTTGTCCAGTTTGACTCAAAAAAGTCAAACTGGACAAATATACTGGGATGGAGGGAGTGTGTGTGTGTGTGTGTATATATATATATAGAATCATCTCTTCTTCATTTTCTGCTGCTCTGTCATTCCTTCCATCTTTTATGAGGTGAGATTTGAAGATTGAGCCCCTCAATTTCCTTCTTAGTCGCAAGTTTCTGGGCTCGTTTATTGGACCAAAACCAACTTTGAATCTGTTGTTGTATTTCAATGATAATCCCAATCTTGGTCATTTTAATTTCTTCATACTTGCTTTTGTTGTAGGATTTCCACAAATTCCAAAGGATGCATCCCAAGAGGACCAGTTTAAGAAGGCCTCAGAGAGTTGTTTTGTAGTGTGAAGTCCACCAATATAAAAGATGCATATCCAGGTTTGTACCATCTCCCGTATTAGGACCTCCAATATAAGTGGCAAAGGCATTCCAGATGTTGTTAGATAGTTCAAAAGTAAGTAAAGTATGTTCATCCGTATCTTCATGTCTTTCACAGAAGACATTGAAACAATTGTTACAAGAACTACTTTTAATTTGAATTGCACCATAATCATACACATGGAAAACTATAAAAGGATCTAGCCACTTAGACTTGAGCTTGCCTGGGAACATCTTCTCTCTTGAATTAAACAAAAGTACTTTGTCACCAGTGTGAAACTCTTTCTTTCTAAAAGTAGAGTCATGCCACAATTTTGTTTTTTCTTTGTATATGACAGAATTGTCATAAGCTTCAAGTCTAATTTGCTCTAATTTAACTAGCTGCAACAGCCTTTCTTGTCTACTAAGATCAGACTCAAGATTCACTTCTTTGATGGCCCAAAAGGATTCATGTTCAGTTCAACAGGCAGATGACAAGCCTTACCAAAAACTACCCTAGGAGACATACCTAAAGGTGTCTTAAAGGCTATCCTAATTGCCCACAAAGAATCTTCAATTATTTAACTCCAATCTTTCCTATTTCGTCTGACTACCATTTCAAGGACTCTCTTGATTTTTCTATTTGAAATTTCTACGTGACCATTACACTGAGGTGGTAGCCAGTAGAAATCCTTTGTGTAATATGGTACTTCGCACAAATAGTTGACATATTCCTATGACAAAAATGAGTTCCTCTTTCACTAATCAATGCTTTAGGTATGCCATACCTATTCAAAATCAGTTCCCTCAACTTTTTAACCACAGTTTGAGAACTATCATCCCTAGTGGCCACTGCCTCTATCCACTTAGACATGTAGTCGATAAAAACCAAAATGTACTAAAAATCATTTGAAGGAGGAAATGGTCCCATGAAGTCTATGCGCCGCCTCCTCTGCTCGCCTGCCACGTCGTCGTCGTCGTCCTCCTAGCCGGTTCAGCGTCATCCTCGCAGGTCGCCGGCCTCGTCCTCTAGTCACCGACGTCCTCCTCCATCTTCCTCCTCCAGCAAAGTTTTTTTAAATTTTTATTCCACTTTTCTTTATGAAATTGATATTTTTGTAAAATTGATAAAATTTTAGGTGAAATTGGTTTGAAATTATATAAGTTTACTTTAATATTGGTTGAAATTGGCATGAAATTAGGTAAAAATGGTTATGTTTTTGTGAAACTAAGAGCATTTTAGGTTAAATAGAGTTGAAATTTTGTGAAATTACTATGATATTGATTGAAATTGACATGATTATTTTTCGTGGTTAAATGATTATTGTTTGTTGTTAGACATTGTTATTTGTTAGACTTTATTCTTGATATTGTTTTTTTGTTAAATAATGTGGTTTATATTCATGATTAAAGATTGTTGTTTATTGTCTTAATTAAAGTTTCACCCAACATTTTTTATACTTTAAGAAATCAAACACTTTTTATTTTTATAAAATTTATTTCACCCAACTTTTTTTAATGAAATTTATTTATACTGAAACCAAACTATGAAATTTATTTTTAACACTTTTTTATACTTTATGAAATCAAACTATGAAATTTATTTTAAATAAATTTTTTGTTTTTTATTTGATATTTCTCTTATATGTTTGATTCAAGATTGATCATTATTTAGTATGGTTAAAGTTTCTTGCTTGATGACTTTCAATTGATAGGCATTGTTAATATGAGTCTTCCACTCAAAGATCGTGACTTGATGCATAACAAGTACGCGAGAGAAGATGTTGTTATTCAAGTATGGAAAGATAATGTTGAGGGGTTTGTAAAGTATTTTGTGTCAAGTTCGAATGTGTATGAGATGCAGAATAAGAAAATGTGTTACCCATGTACGAAGTGTAAGAATGTTACGTTTAGATCATCAGCAAAGATGCTAGAGTACATAATCCGGTTAGGATTCACACCAAATTAATTACCACAATTAGGTATGTCACAGCGAGAATCACAGTGATTAGGTTCCTTGCAAACAACGTAAATTTCCTCGTCATGCCAATGCCACTAACGTGTTTGATCAGACGAGTACAGATCAATATGCAGACATGGTATTTGATGTTGTCGTCCCGTCTCGGGTTAACTCTATTGTTGAGGAGGAGCCAAATCCGAGTGGCAAGAAATTCTTTGAAATGTTGAAAGCCGTTAATATCGATCTGTGGAAAGGATGTAATAAGATTTCTATGTTGTCTGCAGTTGCACGTTTGTTAAACATAAAGCCTGGCCATAACTTATCTAAGCGATGTTATGACACCTTCTGTCAATTCCTACAAGACGCTCTACCTGGCGACAACACAATGGTGGATGGGTTTTATCAAACAAAAAAACTAATTAGAGAACTTGGTCTCCCCCTCTAGAAGATTCATTGTTGCATTCTTGGGTAAATGTTATATTGGGGAGATGATGAAAGTCTCACAAAGTGCAAGGTTTGCAACAAGCCGCGTTATAAAGACGAAAACTCTAAGATTCCAAATGGACAGATGTTTTACTCTCTGCTAACACCTAGGTTGAAATGTCTATACATGTCGAAACGTACAACAAGTGCAATGAGGTGGCCGATCATCGACACACAAGCAGGGATGAAATGTGTCACCCTTGTGATTCTGAAGCGTGGAAAAGGTTTGATGCTGAACATTCTACATTTGCATCAGAGGTGCACAACATGCGCCTTGGTCTATGCACAGATGGGTTCCAACCATTTGGATAGTCTGGGTCACAATATACATGTTAGCCCGTTATGATTACCTCGTACAATCTTCAGCATGATATGTGCATGAAAGATGAACACATATTCTTGTCCCTAATTGTGCATGGTAGGTCTAACCCAAAACAGAAGGTTGACGTGTACTTGCAGCCACTCATTGCAGAGTTGAAGAGTCTTTGGAGCGAAGGTGTGGAGACCTACGATGTTTTATCTTTAGGCTTGAGGAAGATAGTAGTCTTTGGAGCCAAGGCATGTAGATCCTCAAAGAGCAGAACAAATGCGTCCAAGAACAGGTTGAAGCCCTAGCCTCTAAATTCACAATAATCCAAGAAGATCTAAAGAGGTTATACGATAATAACAACCCTCCTCGAGATGATGATGGAGCGGGGGGATTAGGGCAACTGGAGGCTATTTGTTAAAGTATTTGAATTAGAACCTTTGACTTTAATGGTTTTTATGCATACATTACATTAACTTAACTATATGTACTTTTTCTACACTAGAATGTGAAATTTGTTTGACATTTATATTTAAAACTTGTTTGTCGTTTTATTGAGGATGTGTTTTCGGTTATCTCCCCACCCCGTGAATGGTATTCTCTGTTTTGAAAAGAGGTAGATAATCAGAAAAACCAGGTCCTGGTTTTCTGTTTTTTGGGAAGCTGTAGAACAGCAGGTCTGCGACGGGCATAGCAGCTTGTCGCAGATATGGAATATCAGGCCCGTAATAGAATTTGTCACAATTCCGTCGCAGATATGCAACGGATGGAGTTGTCCGTCATATAAAAAGGCCAGAATTTGCACGTCCCATAACTATTGCGTGCCCGTATTAGATCCGCGACGGGTTTACATTTCCGTCGCACATTATGGCCGGGCGACGACAAATTTGCGACAACTCATTTTTTGTCGCAAGTCTGTCGCAAATAATGAATCTACTACGGTTTTCTCAAATCGGCGACGGAAATTTGCGGTCGTAGATTCCGCATAATGTTGTAGTGAATATAGTTGGCAGGAGTTTCTTAAATCTTTATTCCCTGTAATTTTGTTCATATACTAATTTCTCTATGAGTTCTCTTGACTCGTGGATACAGTTTTTGGAAATAAACTTTTGATGTTGGCTCTCTTTATTCATGCCATATTTTATGTGTATAAATTTTGCTCAAATTGTAAATTAAATAAATTTAAATGACATGAGATTTTTTAATTTGTTTAGAAATGGTAATTAATTATTTTATGTCAGAGGGAGCAAGTAATATAACGAGTTCAAATGGTAATATAAAATTATATTTGAAAAATACAATATGTTTATTGAAAGGCAGAAATAGTTTTGGATTTTTTCGGTTTGGGTATAATCAGTTTCAGATCTTATTGGTTTTTTATCTTATGGATTTCGGGTCTTATCAACTTTGAGTATCATTGGTTTCGGGGTTAATAAATTCGGATTTGATCAATTTCAAATTTAAATTGGGTATGATTAATTTAGTTAATTTTCGGTTCAAAACAGTTCATTTCGGGTTTTAGATTACACATAGAATCTTCATTTTTCGGATCATTTTGGTTTGTTTTTGGCTCGATTCTATTTACCCAGGTCTACAAAACCTATCAAACCCCGTGAAGCTTCACTATAAATAATGCATAGCCTAAGCTAGTAAATGCTTTCCACTAGGGACTAAATGAATCCAGCTAGATTGAGTTTGGTTTTATCCCAAACTTTTGAAAAAGGCTCGAAAGAAGGAGAAGGAATGGGATTAGTCAAACAAAAGAAAGAGTCACACTTCATGGACAAAGAATAAAAGAAACTAAAATTCCAAGAAAAAGTTCATTTTTGTACCTAAGTGTTGATGGGCAATTTCACCTACTCCTCATTATTGATCGAGCGTCCCTATCAAGAGCCTAGCCATCTTGATATTTCTAATTTCAACCATGAACTATTAAGATTTACCATTGTTACTATAGTTGATGCACGTTAAATGCATTAAAGTGTAGTCTCCCCCCTCAACCAATTTCTCCTAGTAGCCTGACCTCTTATTATGCCTATCTATATAACGCACTCCAAATATGATTCTTGAGAGCCCAGCACAAAATATATATCTCCCAAGACTCATTATATTCTAGAAATATTAATTTCTTCTCCAAAAAATTTAGGCAATTAGAGATGGTGATGCAAAAGAGTTTGCCGATGAATGCAAGAATCATTGGGAGTGGGGGGGAACAGACAGTGATTTTAGCACATGGCTATGGGGGAGACCAGTCTGTGTGGGATAAAGTGGTGCCCAAATTGGGCGAGAGTTACAAAGTTGTCCTCTTTGATTGGTGTTTTTCTGGGGCCATTAAGGATGGGAATCCGCAGCAGTTTGATGCCATCAAGTACTCTTCCTACGAAGCCTTTGCTGATGATTTGGTTAAGCTTCTAGAAGAGCTCAACTCCAAATCTTGTGTCTTTGTTGGCCACTCCATGTCCGGCATCATTGGCTGCATTGCTTCCGTTAAAAGGCCCGACCTTTTTAACAAGCTCATCCTTGTTGCCTCTTCTCCAAGGTATTTCAATTCACCTCCATCGATCTAATGCTGTACACTCCGTTCCAAAATTGATGTTCATTCTTTGGCTATTTTGGTCAAATTCTTCCTCTTTGACCATAAATTAAATACTCCCTCCCTTCCTGAAAACCTTTCTCCTTTCTTTTTTCATCCGTCCCAAAAAAAGACTTCTTATTTATATTAAAAAGTCACTTTTACCCCTTACTTTTTCACATCATACCTTTTTACTAATAATCTACCCATCAAATCCTACTTTTATCTATCACATCAAAGGACATTTTTGGAAATTCAATACCAAAATACACTCCTCTTAAATCTTTTCAAAATCAAAACATCCCATGTTTAAATGGACGGATGGAGTATTTTTTAAATGAATAAATCTTATTACAAAAAACTGATGTATCAAAGTTAGATTTTAAAACGAATCCAGTTTTACTAAATTTACATTATAATTACAACAATCTTTTTGGAACTGAGGTAGTACTCACTCCGTCTGAAAAAGAATGTCACGGTTACTATTCCGATCTCTCGATAACTTTTGTTTGTTTACTTGTTTTGGTTGAATATTTGATAAATTAGAATATTTTTATCGCATTTTGTTTGGTAGAACTTTTGATGTAATTTTGAAAGCTATAATTTTTTTTATTTCCCAACATGTCTGTAAATAAAATAATTTTAGAAGAAATGAAATGTTATACGTTATTCGAAGTGTTATAAATAATTTGGTACTGAGGGAGTATATTATTTTGAAAAGGAGGATTTTATTTATGAATAGGAAATTGAGATGATTTTGAGAAAAAAAATGAAAAAGAAAATGAGGTGTTTATTTGGGACTATGTTTTTCTCTTCTTTTTTTTTTGAGTGCATGCGTTTCTCCTTTTATTTAGTAATCCGTAAAATACTTCTTCAAATCCATCTCGTAAACTTTCTGTCTAGCCTTAATTTTATGGATTTTATGAAAAATGTTTAAACCAATTATTTGGTTTGTTTAGCGATTGAGTTCCTTTTCCTTGTTCTTTTTGTCTAGCCTTAATTTTATGGACGAGAATTCATCAAAATCTGTGAAAATCTATAGAGTATTAAAATCTGTTGACATTTGAATACCTAAAAATTTATTAAGACTCTTTAAAATCCTTATTGAATACTTCAAGATTGCTAATGACTTTTGAAATTCTAGATTGAATACTCAAATATTTTAAAAGTCTAAAAAAATCACATAGACTCCACAACCAATACACCCCCTTAGTGTTTGATAGAACAATTTATGAGATTTTATTTATGTTACTTTCAAATGTAGTATTTCAGTTTATAATAATTGGTGAAAAATTTAAAAATAAACTCAAATTTATATACCTAAAAATTACGGAGTACACATATCAAAAGATCAACGAAATGAAAAATGACAATTTTCACATACAAAAGATAAATGAAATATGTAAAGAAAAGGAAAAGGAATATTGTTGGACAACATGAATATTAAGTGTAAAGATTAAAATGAGATGGGACATCAATTTAAATTTATTTTAACAACACATTTAACGAGAGGTCGTCACAAGTGGGAGGCTTTCAATCTGTGTTTTGAATAAGTCCCCAAAGCAAAAAAAAAAAATTCATTTTATTTATACGCAATAAATTCTGTAACAACTAACAACCATGTACTCTCTCGGTCCCTTCCTCTCCTAATTTCTTTCTTGTTTGTTTTTCTAAGTAAACAATTTTTAACTTTGATGACCATATATATAAAATATAGAAAAAATATATGGAGTTATGATAAAAATGTAGAGTTAATATATTCATATTGAAATATAGTGTTTTTGTTGGAATATTGGAATGATAATATTGCTCCTTGAATTATTAAGCACATGATAGAGTATATATAGGAGAGATTCCTAACACAACTAGGAATAGAGAATGGAAACTAACTAACATACAACATCTACTACAAATAGGATTAGGAAGCTGACTAATAATGAAACACTACCATAACTAATACTACCAGAAGTAATATTAGTTTATTGTCTAACATCCCCCTTCAAGCTGAACTCTGGCTGAAGCAAGAGAAAGCTTGGACATTAGCTGGAAACTGGAAACTTTGAGAAGAGAGAAGTTTGACATGCGCCGGTGGCTGCTCACGTCGTTGGAGAAGAGAGAAGTGTGACGCGCGCCGGTGGCTGCTGACGTCCTTGGAGAACAGAGAAGTCTGAAACGCGTCGGTGGCTGCTGAGGTCGTTGGAGAAGAGAGAAGTCTGACGTGCACTGGTAGCTCCTAACGTCGTTGGAGAAGAGAGAAATTGACGTGCGCTAGTAGCTGCTGACGTCGATGAAGAAGAGAGAAGGTTGGCGTGCGCTTGTAGCTGCTGACGTCGAAAAAGAATAGAGAAGGCTACTGGAGGTGCCTGTTTGACTGAAGATCCTTGACATTTTTTTCTTGGATCCGGGCAATGCCCTATTTCTTTTTTGAAGGGGTGAGTTGTAGAGATCTTATTTCCTCTTTCACTACTTCCCCTCTTGGCTTTGCTTTTGTGCTGATTTACTTTGGATTTTTATTGGTTCAACAGAAGAGAAAGAGAAGGGAGGTTGATGATTAGAATGAGTGATTTTAGAGAGAAAAAGTAGGTTAAGAATTGGAGATGGAAAAAAAAAATTGGGTCTGAGATTTTGATATGGTGAATTGGAGAGAAACAACAATCATTTTTTTCTTTTTTTTTTTTGAGAAGATAGGATGATCTGAGAGAGTTTGTGAGGAGTTGGTTTTTTTTTGAAGAACTATGGAGATAACAAGAGAGAAGTTCCTCCTTTGATAGTTTTTTTGTGTGATTTCAACATGGGTTTTTTTTCTTTTTTTTCATTTGAATGGAGAAGTTGATTTGAGGATAGAGAAGAAAAAGAAAATAGAGGTGAATAGGGTGGAGCCGCCGTCGCCGGAATTACCGACGGCGGCGGTGGGAGCAAAAAACTTTTTTTTATGTCACCAAGAGCGGTGGCTCTGATACCATGTTGAAATATTGAAATAATAATATTGCTCCTTGAATTATTAAGCACATGATAGAGTATATATAGGAGAGATTTCTAACACAACTAGGAATAGAGAATGGAAACTAACTAACATACAACATCTACTACAAATAGGATTAGGAAGCTGACTAATAATGAAACACTACCATAACTAATACTACCAGAAGTAATATTAGTTTTATTGTCTAACAGTTTTAATATATTATTTTTTATAATAATTAATTTTATACTATGAATAAAGATATTAATAATCAAAGTAGTGTATTGAAGACAGAGATTAAGTAAAGAGAAAAAACTATGAAACGGAGTAATATCATATTTTTAAAGTCCTTTAAAAAAGACTAGTTTCATCCTACGACCCTCACCACTGGTGTGGAAAGTAGACTAAAAGAATATAAACTGACTTTTATTTTTTAAACCGATCAATATGAAATTTTATATTTTATCACCTTTGTCCAAGATCATATTTAGATAGTACTTTTAATTAATTAATTTATTTACACTCTTTTTGACGGGTTAAACAAGATCTACCCTGCTCGGCCCCTTAAAAATAAATGGCTAAATAAAGGAGACAGTGTCAAAAACGAAAAAGACCACTCGTCTGTGGTGATAGATCAATGAGGGATGCAGTACCCACGTACAAGACGACAAGCTATCGCCTTTTTGGTTTGGGATAGATGTATTTAATGAGCTGTCTTTTTGTTTTGACTTCCTTTTCATCTTAAAGACTATAGGATTATGGATTATGCTATCTACCCCAAGCCTTGTACCCCAATTTGTACCCCGCAGTTTTGCACCAACACTTTGTGTTGGTGTAAAACTAATTTTTGTTAAACGCACCAATATTTGTGTCCGTGTGAATATTTATTAACGCACCAACACTTGTGTCGGTGTAAACCATCGAAATGTTTGTGCAAGCCTGTGGTGTACAAATGGGATATATTTTTTGGTGTAAGTGTAGCATGGTCCTAGGATTTTTGACCATGTTTTACCTACGCTTCAACAGAGTTATTTATTACTCCCTTAGGGTAGGAGATGTTATTTATTACTCCTTCCGTCCCACTGTCTTTGTCCACTTACCTTTTGGTACACTATCCAATGCACTTCTTTAATCCATTTTATCTTGTAATTTGTATATTAAAAAATTATAGAAATTATATATTAATAATCTATATGTTAAGACAAATTAAACAAGATCACACATGACTATATTTAGGCTTACACATTGAGAGAATTTGATGAGTCAAAGTGCTTAGATGAACAGTTCCAAAAGTCAAAAGTGGACAAAGACAGTGGGACGGAGGGAGTACTAGAATTATGTGCCTCTCTGACTTTTTAGTTAAAATTTTTTACTCACTCCATCCCATAAAGATGGGCACGTTTTGACTAAAGTAGAAATTAAGAGAGAGATAATTTTGTGTTGACTTTCCAAAAATACCCTTGATGTGATGGGTAAATGTATGATGTGATGTGTAGGTTATTAGGAAAAAGGTATGATGTGATAGGTAGAGTTTGAAAAAGTAAGGGGTAAAAGTAGTTTTTTAATAGAAATGGGTAAGGGATTGTGGGACACAATTTGTTTGAAACGTGTAAATCTTTTTGGGACGGAGGGAGTAATTTCTAGTATTCTCTCTGTTCGGTAATATTTTTTCATTGTTCACTTGACACGCTTATTAAGAATTAATAAAAAATGCAAAATTTTAAAAATGCACATACTATAAATTTTTAAATCTCATTTTCTTATTAAAAAAGCAATAAAAAAATTATATTAATGATAAAATAGAAGGATATTATTGAAATTTATCTTTAAAAGGAAAGGTATATTAAAAACGGAAATGAGAAGAATATTTTCGAATGAGCCAAAAAAAATGGGAAAAACATTGTCGAACGGAGGGAATATGGAATATGAAAAAATTGTATTCAGTTATCATATAAATTTATTATCAATAACAAATTCAGTATATAATTTTTTCACTTAAACTAAGTAATTAATTGAATTTAATGTTTTAATGTGAATCAACTCAAGTGTCTTATGGTCTAATTCAATGATCCCTACCATATCTTAAAAATTCTATCATGGTATAAGATCAGTTTTAACTTACCTCATTTGTTAAGGTGTTTGCAAGATATTTATTCCTAGCCGCACTAGTTTTTAGCTAGTTGTCCATGTGGAATGTATATTCTTTCGCCTATGGCATGTTTAACTAGATTGCTTGTCTAGAAGTCCTTACCCAACGGCTTGGAGTTCTTTAGGTGTTGGGGCTAAAAAAATCTAGGGGATTGGAGTCCATTTACAAGTGGTCAACTGATCAGATTCAAAATGGTCCGGTAGTTTTGGGGGGGAGTGTAAAAATAATCCACATTGGACCTTGAAGATAAAACAAATCAGTTTATAAGTTCTTCAGTTAAACTAAATAGTTGATTGGATTCAAATGTGCTTCAACTCAAGTGTCTCATGGCTCAAGTCAATTATCTCTACCCCATCCTAAATATTCTATCACGGAGGAGAACTTCTTTTTTAACTTTTACTCTTACTTCATAATGACGTATGGTAGGATGTCTATGATAGATGAGTCATAATTAGAAAATAACATCAAAATTACATATTTTTTGAAAGTCCGTGGGGGCGCAGCGGAAATCACCAATTAAGAGCTATGCAAACAAATCAATCCACTATGCTGCAGAGAAGACGCTGCAGCTCTGTCCAGTAACAGATGACGGACAGTCTGCTATAGCACTTCTCTGTCACAAGCACACACATAAGCAGATGACGCAGAGAGTGTTACAGCGCCTACTGGGCAGAATGCTGTAACTGTAAAAAGCGTAAAAAATGACACCAGATATGTTTACGCAGTTCGGAGAAACTCTCCTAGTCTGCGGGGCCCACGTTCGTGTAATAGCCCTCCACTAAATCACTAGATGCAAGTTACACCGGTACATAACAACATGATGAGACACACTTCTCCGAATTGTTATGACAAAACTTCTAATCTAGGATTTCTAACCCGAACTCTGTTCAGATCCGCTTCGGCTATCACATCTCCACCGAGATCACGAAGACAAACGTGTTGGCAGCCCTCTCCTTAAGCTCTGGTTCATCTCCTAGTTGTCACGATCTGTTCGGCGTTGAAGATCTCCTCCTTCATGTAGATCGTGACCTTCTTCACGCACGGGAAGCTTCGGGACGCGACGGGAATGCTCTACATCAGCGCATATTCGTTGTTTTCCCTCTCAATCGCTCCAAGTAATTCCCAGGGACCTGCTGCATATTTATAGGCTTCTCTTAACACAATCCTAGTAGGAATAGGATAGTAGAAGTTGGCTTGAATTCTACTTCCTTAATCTTGATCCACAAATAGCCTAAAGAGTTGGGATTCCTTCACAAGTACAGCTGGAGTTCTTATCATGTAATCACAATCCCAATAGGTCTCTAATTGAGATTGCAGCTTAAAATCCCGTGCTCAGACCTCAGATCCCGAACAGTGTGTTGCAGCATCGTGCTGTAGCATCTTCTGCGTCAACCTCGAAAACTGCAGCAGCTCTAGAAGTCTAAATAAAATAAACCTCTCCTAACAAATAGAGGTTTCTACCTAGTAAAACATCTATCACATATGGGATTCTATTTTGTCAAAAGATTAGCCAACACTATGGAACCAACAATCTCCCCCTTTGGCAATTTTTTGGCAAAATACATCGTGCACTATGCGCATAAAAGATTAAAGCATCTTTTAAGAACTGAGCCTTTTCTCCCCCTTTTTGACACAAAATATGCCAAATTTATTTAGGGTAAAAAAGAAAAGTAATACCAAGTTCTTTTAAAAGCATACAACAATAAGAAGCGCAAAACAAAAAAAAACTACCATTATGAACCATGCACGTGCTTCCATCTGAATTTTATGCTGAAGCTCCATCTCTTTTTGCAATTTACTCCCCCGCAGGATATGCATCATAACCACATCTTGCTTCATAAAGTGCACTAACTCTTTAAGAGATCACCATGATTTGTTGCAACGAACCACCCAAAGATCAAGCTAATAACTTAAGCTTAACCGCTCCGATACCAAGTGAAAGTCCGTGGGGGCGCAGCGGAAATCACCAATTAAGAGCTATGCAAACAAATCAATCCACTATGCTGCAGAGAAGACGCTGCAGCTCTGTCCAGTAACAGATGACGGACAGTCTGCTATAGCACTTCTCTGTCACAAGCACACACATAAGCAGATGACGCAGAGAGTGTTACAGCGCCTACTGGGCAGAATGCTGTAACTGTAAAAAGCGTAAAAAATGACACCAGATATGTTTACGCAGTTCGGAGAAACTCTCCTAGTCTGCGGGGCCCACGTTCGTGTAATAGCCCTCCACTAAATCACTAGATGCAAGTTACACCGGTACATAACAACATGATGAGACACACTTCTCCGAATTGTTATGACAAAACTTCTAATCTAGGATTTCTAACCCGAACTCTGTTCAGATCCGCTTCGGCTATCACATCTCCACCGAGATCACGAAGACAAACGTGTTGGCAGCCCTCTCCTTAAGCTCTGCTTCATCTCCTTGTTGTCACGATCTGTTCGGCGTTGAAGATCTCCTCCTTCATGTAGATCGTGACCTTCTTCACGCACGGAAAGCTCCGGGACGCGACGGGAATGCTCTACATCAGCGCATATTCGTTGTTTTCCCTCTCAATCGCTCCAAGTAATTCCCAGGGACCTGCTGCATATTTATAGGCTTCTCTTAACACAATCCTAGTAGGAATAGGATAGTAGAAGTTGGCTTGAATTCTACTTCCTTAATCTTGATCCACAAATAGCCTAAAGAGTTGGGATTCCTTCACAAGTACAGCTGGAGTTCTTATCATGTAATCACAATCCCAATAGGTCTCTAATTGAGATTGCAGCTTAAAATCCCGTGCTCAGACCTCAGATCCCGAACAGTGTGTTGCAGCATCGTGCTGTAGCATCTTCTGCGTCAACCTCGAAAACTGCAGCAGCTCTAGAAGTCTAAATAAAATAAACCTCTCCTAACAAATAGAGGTTTCTACCTAGTAAAACATCTATCACATATGGGATTCTATTTTGCCAAAAGATTAGCCAACACTATGGAACCAACAATCTCCCCCTTTGGCAATTTTTTGGCAAAATACATCGTGCACTATGCGCATAAAAGATTAAAGCATCTTTTGCATTTTTAAGGCGCACCTTTCTTTAAACTGATTTTTTTGGGATGGAGAGAGTATTATTATTATTCTAAAATTTATTATTATTATTATAAGTAATAATTATTATTATTATTATTATCACTTTTAATTGTTTTGTTTTAATGGTGGGAAAACATGAAGAATAGTTGAAGTTGGAACACGTACGTCCTTTTGTGTATTGCTAATCTTTAATTACTTATTGTTTAGCAGGTTCATAAATGGGGAAGACTACGAAGGGGGTTTTGAGAAATCAGACGTTGAACATATGTTCAAAAACATTGAAGCAGACTTCGAGGAATGGAGTTCCAAATTTGCATCCCTGGCCGTGGACCCAATCGACCCGCACTCGGTCCAAAAATTCACCAAATGCTTGCTGAGAATGGGGGTGGAGATCGGATATCCGTTGGCGAAAACCGTGTTCTTGAGCGACCATAGGAGCGTTCTTGAAAAGGTTACCACTCCTTGTACCTTAGTAACCTGCGTGCGTGATTTGGTGGTTCCCGCATCGGTACCCCTCTTCATGATGAATAAGATCAAGGGAGAATCAACGCTAGAGATTCTCAATGCCGAAGGCCATTTCCCTCAGCTCACTGCCCATGAAGATTTCCTTGGAGTTGTTCTAAAGGCCTTGCATGGGTTCGCCTGAAAGTAAAAAAGCAAAAGGAAAGGAATAAAGCTACTTTTACACCAAGCAATGTACCACTATTTGAACACCACAGGTGTGCACCGTCATTTTGATTTTTTAGACTAGCACATAATGGTAGTACAAAAACATTGTGTGCTAGTATGAACCTCCAAAGTGGCGGTGCACATATTTGGTGTATAGAAAATATGGGGTGCACTCCTTGGCTTAGAAGCTGCATGGTTGGAAGGAAATAGCATTAGTTGTCCTTTCTGGCTGTCAATTGGTACACGTTTTAAAATTGCAGGTAGAAAATACCACTAGTTGTGTTTTCTTGCTGTCAATGGGTACACGTTTTAAAAATGCAAGTAGAATATTTTACTTATGTAAACATTTGGTGTGAATGTGTGAATTCAACTATGCATAGAGCATGGTCTTGTGAAATTATTTGTGGTTTTTAGTCTCAGCATTTACTCTGTCCGATTAGCCAAATATGGAAAACACCCTAACCGTATGTCCCGAAATGTTCTGATGTTGAGTTGATCCGTTCTTTTCCAATGCAAGAATAAGATCGTGGGGTGTGGTGAGCTCAGATGGCCATCTAGAGCCACATGCATGGGCCTCCATTTCAGCCTAAAACAGTGCACCCCTCTATGGTGACGATGATGGAGGTGATGCCCATAACCCTCATCACGCGCTGACCATCCTCCAAACTAATTGTTTCAAGGCTAAACTCCTCTATTGATCTTTCAACTTTATGAGTTGTGCACGATTGGTTCTTCAAGTTTCAAAAGTCCGTAAATATGTCTTCCACTTTATGAGTTGTGCCCGATTGATCATTCAAGCTTAAAAAGTCCGTATGTAGTTTTTCAAATACACGTCAGTCCTCCAAATGAAATCCTTTTGGAGGTAAACTTCAAAAGCTAAATAGAGTACTAGCTCCGAATAATACAGAGTAGTCGTACCTAGTGGAATTTACTCGTATTATATGGAACTAGTATTCCATTTAAATTTTCATGTTTATTGTCAAAAGGATCTCATCTAGAGGATTAACGTGTACTTGAAAAACTACTTATGGACTTTTGAAACTTGAAATATCAAACGTGCACAACTCATAAAGTTGAAAGACTAATCATGGACTTTTGAAATTTGAAAGACTAATCGTGCTGCACAACTCATAAAGTTGAAGGACCAATGGTGGATTTTAGCCTTGTTTCAATGGCTAGGTTTTTAAAATATTACTCCCTCTGTCTCAAAAACTCCTTCTCATTACTTTTTTTCTTGTCCCACAACGTCTTTCCTATTTCTTATAAAAAACCACTATTACCATACTAATTCTTATCATACCTAACACATCATAGATTTTTACTACTTTCTCTGTCACACAGAACCTTTCTGCTTTCTTTTTTCATCCGTTCCAAAAAAACCTTTCTAATTTATATTAAAAAGTTGCTTTTACTCCTACTAATTATTATCCGACATATTACATCATACTTTTTCACTATTAATCTACCAAGCACATCTACTTTTATCCATCACATCCAAGGGTATTTTTGGAAAGTCAACACCAAAATAACTCCCTTTAAATCCTTTAAAAGTCAAAGCTAAAAAGGTTTTGTGGGATGGAGGGAGTAATAATCTACCCATCACATCATACTTTTAACCATCATATCAAGAATATTTTTGGAAAGTTAACACAAAAATATCCCTCCCTTCAATTTCCCAAAATTCAAAATGGGAACGTCTTTATGGGACGGAGAAAGTATTTTTTTCAATCCTTTATTTAAACCCCCCTCACCCCTTTTGAAAATTACACTTTCTCTCAACCTATTGCATATAGAAATTCTTCTCATCTCTCTAAATATTTTCAAAATCATATTATGGATCCTAACTATTTCTAATTCTTCGAGTGGCAATGCTAATTTTTAACAGATTCTCAACAAGTTCCGAAAAAGGCAAGATTGACATCCATCGTGGTGAACGATGTTTAGAGCATTCCCGAAATGCAGCCTACTTGAGAATCCAAAGGGAAGGTCGTGCTCAATGAAGGGTCGACGAGTCGGGGGCAAAGCAAGCTAGCCATGACGCCGATGAATGAGGAAGCGTTGGCCGGGCGTGAGTGAACAATTTTGAAGACCAGATTAGATGTTACGGAGTACTTTTTTACTTACAGTTTTACTTAATATTTTTTGTACTTATAATTAGTTTTTCTTTGCCAAGTAGGGAAAATCCAAAATGCGGACGACTTCTAGATTAGGAGCACTACTCAATTCCACACTATTATGAACGCAGAGCCCTACCGCCTCACTGATGCCATCCCATCCAAATATCGTGACTTGAACACAAAAGTCAACAAGTTTGCCGATATATACAACTACACTGTCCTCACTCGATGGCACGATAAAGTATTGTCCATCAGTAGCCACCATAAACCAATCTGCTAGGTTGCGTGATCGCTGCCCGGAGTTCCCACATCCTAGGCTTCCTATCAAGCCAGGATCCACAAAGGCTAAGGTTTCCAACATTCTATATTTTTTCACATACTCGTACAGGCAACTACATTCAGAATTACGTGATTGGTACTTATCTTAAACAATATTTAATATAATATAAGGCTATTAATTAGGTAAAAACTATGAAAATGACACTTACTAGAGATATATTGTAATTATACTTCCTGCTATATCACCCCCGCTGCATAGAGCATGTATGTCAGAGAGGAAAACTAACAGCTTCTTTTCAATTGCAAAAGCCTCCTCACTAAGTTGAAAAGAAATTGATCTGTCATCAGCTAAGGCGTCCTTTTCCCACAACCATAAGTGTTTCAAGGGAAATGGATATTTAGGACCAAATTCAACATGAAACTCCTCTTCGTAATCTTCATTGCTTGTGCGAACTAGCTTTTTCATTTTCTTGCCAGCATTTTTCTTTGGGACACTTCTTTTAATGCTCTATGAAAAATTAGATAGGAATATAGTTAGATGAACAACAATTAAACAAAGCTAAAACTAGATAAACATTTACCATTGTGGGCAGCTCCACATCTATCACTACGAACTCCTTAGGCCATGCTACAAATGTGTCAATCGCTTGTTGTACAGTGACAACTTCATCATCGATTGGGACTGGAATTTTGACATCTACAAATGTTCAAAGACGGAAAACATTAATAATAGTAAGGTTTTGTACTTTATAAATTATAAATTTAAAAAACTTATAAGTTGTAAATGAAAACCTTGAAATGCTTCTGTAATAGCCACTTTCACATGTTATTTCTAAAGCTTTGCTCTTTATAGAGAGGGCTTATGACTTTCTATATCAAGGAATTGATACACCTTTGCTTACGCAACGATGTTATCGATAGAACATATAGCAAGCTGTCCGAGTTGGACTTCCCAACAAACTATATCATCTTCTTTATCTCTGCTCTCAATTTTTTTTGTCCTACATCATGCTTATCAAAATCAATTTGTTTAACATCATTCTCTTTGTTATCTCCTTAAACAACATCAGGCAAATCATCCAAATTCTTCTCAAACTGAACACTCAAATTCTTCCTTAATGAAAGCCCATTTGTCTCACCTTCCTTGAAAAAGTGTGAGCAACATGCTTGTTGACAAGGGTGATCAGTAGGACTACCTAATGGCTTTCTCAAAAATTTTGTTTTGATCTTCTGAATTTCATCCATCCAAAAAGCATCTCTTGAGACTATAATGTTATCCATCTCTTCTGCTAGAAGTTGCCTAACCCCTTGCTTTTTTCAGCTTCAACACATTTTTGCTTCTTTCCCCTTGAAAGATTGAAGTACACAAACTTCCTAACATGCATTCCTTGTCCGTGAACTCTGCCTCCATGCTCTGGTTTACCAAGAGCCTTTGTCAATACATCATCATCACCTTCTACAGTTAGTTCATCACGAGAGACTTGTTGCGTTAAGGATTCTTGAAAAATATTCCAAAATTAATCACTAAAATAATCAACAAAGAAAAAGATATAAATAAATTATTCATGCTGAATATGAGGTGAGTGATATTTACAAAATTACATTTCCATAAATGAATTGAAACCTACTTACAATTTCATTAGCCTTTTTGTACTTTCAAATTTAAAATGTCCATGCTTGTCCTTCCTTGCAAGGACACACGCTATCGACCGATCTAATTCCGACTCCTCTTCACTGTGTTTTTCCGACTGCATGCACATGTTGTGAGTCACATAAAAATGTCAGAATAAAAATAACTCTGAATTTTAAAAATATGTTCATAATTATGAAGATGAATACTTTTGACACTAATAAGTAGTAAATTAGTGATTACTAACCAATTCCATTTCCATGTTTGCATAACCTTTCCTCGATAGGAGATGAGGATATTTGTTTTCCTTAATTCTTTTCTTGTGTGCTTGATGGATTCTCTACAGTAAAAGGGCACCAAATTAAAATTCATGAACAAAACATAATCTCTATAGCATTACAAAATGTAAGGCATAGTCTTACAAAGAAGTGCGTGCTTAGACGATCAACTACAAAGATATGATACGGTATCGTATCGGGATAGGGAAGGATTTCAAGCACCTTCAAACTCTAAGAACAAAAGAGGCGAGAAAGAGAGAGAGATTAAGGTTTAGGAGAAAGTATTTTCTTTATTCATTGATTAATAATTTATTGAAATGGATACATTTATAGCTAGGACATCTAAAGAATCCTTACCATAGAAGGAAACTAAATAATCTAGGAATCCTAATTATAAATGGTAACAAATATCCTAACAATACTATACTACTTTCTAATAATAATATAATTAAATAACCATAAATAATGATACTAACTTATATGATAATAATAACCACTAACCATTAATAATAATAATAAATCCCGTATCACTCTCCCTGCCTCAAAAACCAACTTGTCCTCAAGTTGGAAATTCAACAAAGAACGGGGAAAAAAGTGTGTCATTCATCGTCCATCCTCCGAGGTCAAACACCTTCATTATTGGAGCCTCAAAAGAACGTGTTGGACCTACAACATGTCCAACACGAGTTAAATAATTGCATGCGATCAACTCGATGAAAAGAATGCAACCGGGTGCAATACTTCCTTATTAAAAAATAACAATAACCTCAGCATCAGGCAATCAAAAGCTTTCTGTGAATCCATAAACAATCAGATTGTCCCCAAAAACTTCCTCGCGGTCTTGGTGGTGGTTATCCTCATCAACATCGTCTGTAGGAACAGGATCAGTAACAATAACAAAAGCATCATCGGAAATACCTACCGGATGAACAACAATTTCCTCCATCGTGAGTGACTTATTGGTACCCAGGACATTGGACCCACTTTTCATGTCATCTTCGACATGTGGTTCATTGCTTAAATTTTCCACAAGAGAACCAGTGTGTGCGGCTGTGTCTTCCACGATCTGAACAATCAGGTTCCCAGCCTTAGGGGCTAGATTTGGTGAAGAAAGTGGAGAACCGATGAGTTTATTTATCACACCCATCATTTTTTTTGAACAAGTGTAACTCAATCGGATCAAACTTGGTAAAATTGGGGGACCACGAACTAAATCTTGGATTGAGCAAGAGACCTCTACGACAAAAGCATATACCTCAGAATCATATTTTGGTTGACCTTCAATTTGACGGAATGCCTGAAGTTTGTTTATAATTTCATCCACGGAATCTTAAACTGCACACACACCTTCATAGAATTCAATTTGTCCCTATAGGACTTTCTCGAGTAAACCAAGAACTTTGTCCAACAGAGAATCCATTGCCAAAAGAAACACCACCACACAAAAATTGAATTGAATTTTGTGGCCGATTTTTTTTGTATAATTTTTTTTAATGAGTTCAAGAATGAAAGCACCAATTGATACGGTATCATATCGGGATAGGGAAGGATTTCGAGCACCTTCGAGCTCCAAGAACAAAAGAGGCGAGAAATAGAGAGATTAAGGTTTAGGAGAAAGTATTTTCTTTATTCATTGATTAATAATTCATTGAAATGGATACATTTATAGCTAGGACATCTAAAAATTCCTTACCATAGAAGGAAACTAAATAATCTAGGAATCCTAATTATAAAGGGTAACAAATATCCTAACAATACTATACTACTTTCTAATAATAATATAATTAACTAACCATAAATAATGATACTACCTTATATAATAATAATTACCACTAACCATTAATAATAATAATAATAATAATAAATCCCGTATCAAGATATCCCAATGGTTCTTCTCTATGATTGAGAAGTCAGCTGGTGGAGAAACCAGCCTTTGTGGTTCATGTCGAAATGGAAGAATATATTTAGTTCTTAGCCAGCTTTTGAATTGCTTTCACATATAATTTTCTAACTACAACACAACTTTCCTTGGTGTTGTGGGTACCTCGAACCCCAACTATATGCATAAACATAAAAGAAAATTGAAAGTGTTAATATATGTTGGGGCTAAAATGGCATATAAAAGTATTGAGTGCGTTTCTTTTGCAAAGATTAATCAGGTGAGATTGTTTCTTACCGTTAAACACTTCCAAATCTTGTTCTTGGTTGATTCAGGAACTTGTTTCCAATTATCATACCATATCAGAGCTTTAGTCCTGGCTAAAACTCCAATATAAGATTCTTTTTCTATAGAAGCCATACCATATGGTTGTCCATTAGCATTAAATAAAACCATTGGTTTCTGACCATTGATCTTGCGTTAATAACTCGGCACATTGGAACACACCCACATTTCATAAGCTTTACTCTATCCCCGTTGTCCAAGACCAAACTCTTTTTTTCATTTTCAACTCGCTTTCTATTATTAGAAATCTTCTTTTGTAAGTTATCCAAAATAGGCTTTGTCTTAGGCTTCTTGAGTGTGACTTGTGGGGGAGATGAATGGCTCCTCACGTGCCGTGTCCTCCTACCACTGATTGCCTTCGCCAAACTTAAAGAGCTTGGTCTATAACATGTATTGGATTCATGTTTTTAAGTTGTGGAGAAGATCGAGCGAGGTTGAGCTTTATCAAACTGTGGAGAAGACTGGGGTCGTCCTTTATCGAATTGTGGAGAAGACCAGGTACTAAGTGTCTTGGCATGGGAGTCATAATTTGCATGTTTTTGAGTCACAATTGTCACTGTATCATAGAAAAAATTCGAACATTTATTTCTAATGTCTTACATTTGATACAGAGAAATAAAATAATACACTCTACCAAAACACAGTCTTTAACAAATACACTTGTAACAAAAGTAACCAAAGTCAGTACATACCACCTAGACGCTAAGTGCCAACTTAGGACGTAAATTGTGCATCAAACAAAACACCAAAACACGATCTTTAACAAATACACTTCACACAAAAGAAGTACCCAAAGTCAGTATATACGACCTAGACACACTTGTGTTTAAGATTGTATTTTGGAGAGTGTATTCAATTGCATTCATTTGCATGCACAAGCGTGCCATCGCCAGTATGAAACTCAAACTAGGGTTTATGATCCTAACGGGAAAACACAGCTCAAGAAAAACCAGCAAACAATTAGATCTCTTAGTGGAATAATTTTTAGGGTTCAAACCTAGATGGATTGCTTCACACTTCCGGAAATGTTTGGTCATGCACCCCACGAAGCCTCGTTGAAGAGTGTGTGGAAAGAATATGTGGCGGAGGTAAAGAGTGGTTGAAGGTGGCTGAGGTGAATAGTGGTTGAAGCTGGCGGTGGTGAAGAGTGAATGAAGAAGGATCTGTACAAGAGAGTGGAGAGTTGATCTGGAAAAGTGTCGATTGTAGATTAAAACGGCGCGATACTTACTCGGTTTTAATTTCTGTTGAGAAAATGAGAAGGAAATGAATTTGCTATCAAAATTTGAGAGGGAATTTTTAAGTTTTTCATCAAAAACTTACAGAAAGGTAAGGAGGGCTGGCCAAAATGAGAGGAAATTGAATTTGCTATCACAATTACTAACTTAGTACTACTCCCTTCATCCCACTTGAATCTTTACGTATACAATTCACATGGTCAAATTTTAAATACTTTGTTTCTTTATTTTCTTTACCCATTTGATAAAATAATCTTGTCAAATCTAGTTTTGTAGATCTTTTGATGTAGTTTTTAAATATACAATTTTTATATTTTAATTTTACACCTACAATCAAAAAAATTGAATTGCATATAAAGTTGGTCATGCATCATAATGCGGACCGGAAAGATTCAAATGGGATGGAGGGAGTAACAATTTGTATGTCATATGTTAATTAGTATAATGAAATATAATTATGTACTAAAGTTTAATTAGTTAATTTAACATAATTTAATCTCAAAGTTCACCCAATTTAAATATAGTTGGAATAAAAATATGGAACTCTTATATATATGTGTGTGTGTGTGTGTGCCCCTTCTCTCTCTAGTTTTCCAGCGACCAGAGCTCCGGCTGGGAAAATTCAAAGCCACCATCATCTCCGGTGCAAGACGTTATTCTCAGACCTTTTCAAAGGTGACTTCGAAGGTATCCCGGGTCAGGTGAACGGATTTTATAAGGGTGCTCCATCCATCTGTTTCTCCCTGGAGGAAGAAAATGTACTTGCTGGGAAATTCAATAGGGCTCTGGTGGGACACACCTCTGGAAAAATCTGACTTGCAGTAGTGGAACATTTCCTCATTAAGGGTGGCTTCAAAGAGTTCAAGCTCAGAAGACTCAACTCTCATGAAATCCTATTCATCTTCAAACAAGAGGATGATTATCAAAGATGGTTCCTACGAAGAAGATGGAATATTCTAGGTCAATCAATTACGATCTGCAAATGGACACCACAACACACTGCTTCCAAGGACTCCCCAATCACGCCAATTTGGGTTGAAATATCCAACCTCCTTCTCCACCTAAATGACCACAAAGCTCTTTTTGCTTTGGCGTCCACGTTGGGGCGTCCTATCAAACTAGATGCAAAGACGATCATTGGAGTTAAACCGGGTACTGCAATATTTTTGGTGGAGATTTATAGCTCCCATGCAATTATGATTTCTAAACCTATTTCTAAACCTCCAAAGCTGCATGTTAGACTGGGAGGAAGAGATTTATAGCTCCCATGCAATTATGATTTCTCTCCCTCCTACAGCGGCGCCTGTTCTAGATTCGACCACTCCAACAAATCTTGCCGGACAAAATCTCCTAAAGCCCTTTCCGGAAAGGCTCCGGCCGGTAAAGGAAAAGTTCTAAGAGCTCATCAGGAGAGGGGCCAGGATTCCATGGATTGGCATATGGTAAAGGGGAGAAGACATGGAAGGCATATTTCTAGTGGTGGTGAGGGCCCAAAGCCTGTCTGGCAGGTTGTAACCCCGGTTGGAGTGGCCAGTAATCATGAGGTAAAACAACAGCCTAAGGACAAACACCATGTTAGGGCACTTCATAATAATTTTAAACCTAGGGAGGGGGGGGGAGTATTTCAAAACTCCCTTGGTCTCTTCTTATGCCCATTGTGGAAGATGACGTGGATAGTGAGGAGGATCTTTTGAGAAATGAGTGCCCCAGCAGTAGGCCACGTCAGCACTAGGAGGTTGAAAACCCTAATCCTTACCCTGATCTCTCTTACCTAGAGGTTTCAGTTCCTTCTGCATGCATGGCAATTGTCCCTTTCGTCCCAACAAAGGTGGTAGATGTGGCCTCTGATCCTGAACCAATACCTCTCTTGGGCAACCTGGATGACTCCTGGATTGAAACGCATTTTGATCCAGAAAATCTCAATATTGGAGCTTATCCCTCGTATTACTGTCACTCTCATGGTGGTGAAGGAGACTGTCCTTTTGATTCCTCGAGTTCGGAACCTATGGACATGATTGGCAACCTTCCTTTTCAATCCATTCCCTTACAAAAGTACTCTAAACCCAAAAAACCACTGCCACCCCTAGGTGTGACAACGAGAGGTATGAAACATAAGGGAGCTCCCCCAACCCTTTTTTATGAAGATTCTTTTCTAGAATGTTTGTGGAGTGGCCTCTTCACTCAACACACTTATTCACTTGAAGAGGACTCGCCATTTAGATTTCATTTGTATTATTGAACCTATTGTTAAAATCTGAAACCTGGATAGCTATAGAATCAAGCTGGGCTTCTCTAATTATATCTCCTCCACAAACAACAAGCGCTGGATCTTCTGGAATAATGCAACCTTTTCTCTCATTAATAGTTTTGATGAGCCACAGGTCACCCACTGTGAATTTGTCCTCCCCCAAGACAACTCCCCATTGGCTATTTCATGTGTATATGGTGCTCACACCTTTGATGGTCGAAGAGAACTATGGAGCCAGCTCCAATCTTTCTGCCCTGATAAAAGGTGGATTGTTGGAGGAGACTTTAATGCGATCACCTCTCCACTGTAATGTAAAGGGAAATGCACACCCACCTCCCAAAGCATGGAGGAATTCTAAGCCTGTATCACAAATTGCAAACTTACCAGCCTGGATCCCACAGGGGGTTTATTCACCTGGACAGGAGTCAGAAGCCAAGGTAGGACTTGGAGACGTCTTGATAGAGTAGTGGTTAACCTTGACATGCTAGCTTTTTACTCAGAGGTGGAGCTGGCTCATCTCCCTAAAAACAACTCTGACCATAAGGCCCTTGTACTTCAGTGCAAACATCATGATATTCAAGGAGCAAGGCCATTCAGATTTATTAACTCCTGGATCCATCATGACCATTTCCTTAAGGTGGTTAAGGATGCTTGGGCAAAGAGCCCTACTTTTGGTGGGATGAGAGGGCTAGTGTCCAAACTTCAAGACCTAAAGAAAGCCCTTAGAGACTGGAACACAAAGGAGTTTGGGAACATTTCTGTGAGGTTGAAATCAGATGAGGAAGAAGCTATCATTACTCAGACTACCTATGAGAACTCCCCTACACATGCCAACAGAGAAGCTGCTTAACTAGCCAACGCACAGCTTATTCGTGCAACCAATATTGAGGTAGAATTTTGGAAACAAAAAGTGCACATCAAATGGCTAGATAAAGGTGATTCCAATTCAAAATTATTCCAAACCTATTCCAAAGGGAAACCGAAGAAACTAGCCATCAATCACATTATTTCCAGGAAAGAGAAAGGCCTTCATACCAAAGAGGCAATCAGTGAGGAAGCCATCAGCTTCTTCAAGGATCAATTCTCAGCTGACCACTCTTCAGCTCCAAACCTCATTTTTCCTTACATCCCTCAAACTATCAGTGACCTAGATAATGATTTACTTACTGCTCTCCCTGATATGGAAGAAGTCAGAAGCACCATTTGGCAGATGGATGGTGACAGTGTTAGTGGACCGGATGGCTTCAATGAGAATTTTTTAAAGGCCTCTTGGGATATCATCAAGGAAGATGTTCTTAAAGCAAGCCTGGAATTCTTCATGGGCCTTCCCATCCCCAAGGCTTATGGGAGCACTTTCCTCACCCTTATACCCAAGAAGGATGACCCAAGATCCTCTAATGACTTTAGGCCAATATCCCTTTCTACTTTCATGAGCAAAATCAATACCAAAATCCTTGCCAACGGGTTGAAAATCCTTCTTCCCAAAATCATTTCCAAGGAACAAAGCGCCTTTCAGAAAGGCAAATTCCTGGATGACCATATTCTCATGGCAAAGGAGGCCATTCACCAAATGGACAGAAAAGTTTTTAGGGGCAACACTATCATCAAAATTGACATGGCCAAAGCTTTTGACAAGATGGACTAGAACTACTTGGAGGCAGTTCTGGATGGCTTTGGTTTCTCCAGCAAATCAGTCACTCTTCTCATGGTCAGTCT